>PITA01000854.1:0-74014 GCA_004023965.1 Spilogale gracilis
TTCTTTTCACTACTTCCGTATCTTTGGGGTAAATGCCCAGTAGTGCAATTGCAGGGTCATAGGGTAGCTCTATCTTTAATTTTTTAAGGAATCTCCACACTGTTTTCCAAAGCGGAAAAAGCCATTCTTTAACCAATGTTTTCTATCTCAGCTGGAAAGATAAAGCTACACTGGGACAATCACAAATGAAACAACCTCAATACTGCTGTTTAAACATTACATATAAATTTTATGTTGTCAAAGCATAATTTTTTATAAGTTAAACACATGATTCTTATAAAAATATGTCATGAAAATGTGGTAGAAATTTCATTGAACTCATTAGTGATTGAACCAGTAAGATATTAAGCTATTGAACTATTACCAAGCTAAAAAGAAGGTAAAGGGGTGGCTATTTATAAGCAACTTAAAAGGTGAATGTTAAGATAAGTATTTTAGTCAAGTCACAAAACTGATTAATGCTCTACAAAGCAATAAATTGTGGTCTTGGGGTGATCATTTCACCAGACAGATATCTACACGGCAATTTGCATGTTTTTAAAAGTCTTTAATAGGCTTACCTGCACTTTATAAAAATCTAGAAGTACTTGCTCTTCATTTTGCTATTTCCTCTTTACTTAGTCTCTCAACACTATACATGTATACGTTGCTGTGATTAGTGGCCTTTTAAGAAAGGTAAAAAAAGAGAAATCATTCTCCCTCTACCTTGTGAGGGCATAGCAAGAAGGCTGCCGTCTGCAAACCAAGAGGGCTTGCCATAGCAACGTATTCAAGTTGGCTGACACTCTGATCTCGGATTTCCTGGTCTCCAGAACTGTGAAATATACATGTTTATTCTTTAAGACACTACCTATGGAGTTTTGCTGTCTGCAGGGGTAAACTAAATAAATACTACCATGTAGAATTCTAACATGCAAAACTGATGAAAGTAAATTAAGCAGCTGGATTTGTAGAAGCTGAAACCAAACCACTTTAAGAGGGGGATCCTAGGGCATTATGTGTGTGGTGTGGTGGAGCAGGAATGAGAATGATACGTGGTCTTCAAGCCAGTGTTACCACTGAAATGGTTGCCAAAGCTCTGGCTCTCTAAGTTAGAAAAGAATGTAGTCAAGGAGTACCTATGAAGTGTCTTTAACTTTTTTGGGAAAAATCACACAGAGAAAGAACATTCAACTATTTTATATCATCATGAAAAGAACTAGGATGAGGAAGCATTAGTTTTGGCTTATTATAAAGAGAAGTTTTGTGATAGTGATATATGGGTAGAGATAGAATGATGCATTCATTCACCAGAGGGAAATAATCCCTGAGAGTTGAGCTATTTTTCCCATACTATTTCAACCAGAACTTCACCCTAATATAACACATTATGTTTCTATGCTATACATTTTCTCCAATAAACACATTTTTGCTATTATAATTTTCTCTGTGTTAAAATTACTCTTTTAGATTAAGTGAAATTATAATTATTATCAATATACTATTGGCATCTCTACATATATGGTTAAATTAAAAAAGCAATTATAATGAATTAAATAATTAACCTGGAATGTATTTTTAATTAAATGGATTGGTTTTCCTTTAGTTAGTTCATATGCTATACCAGGATGTTAAAGATTTTACTATTAATTATTTTATCCTATTTGGTTTTTATGGATTTGAGTCCTGAGAATATTTGTCTATGTGAAAGAAGTAGTTGGAATTAGAAGGAATCTGGTTATAGCTATGTAACTCAATTATTTTGGTCACCATATCAATTATATGACAAAAATCACATAGTATTCTATCATTAAAAGTTGTTTTCGGTGATGTATTAACCAACAATTTGATGTTCTCCTTCAATTTTCTTGAAAGCAAAGAGCTGGAAACCTCCTGCTTTGCAAAATGATTTGTTACTCACTCCTTGGAATCATTCACTCTTTCACTAGTGACATCAATATTTCACATTGTAACTCGTTTGGCATCCTGAGGGTTTTACATCCCTCAGCAATGCACCCTGTTAATATTAGGGAATGTGTGAAATATACCTTCCTTTTAGAATATGGGAGATGGAGATATGTGAATGTATGATAGGAAAGGGCAAAATGGGATTTTTTCTCAGGAGGATTAGTTTTAGAAGACAATAAATGTAGAAATGGGTATTTCAAAATCAATGCCTTTAAGACTTTTGTACATGAGTGCCTCTTGCAAAATAATTGCACATACCAAGTGAAACACCTACCCTGTGTCGAAGACGGAGGGGTACTTGTTCACTGAAGTGTCCAAAGCATCTATGACACTGTCACTGTTCAATTTTAACATGCAAAAAAAAAAGACAGTACATAGGAAAAATGAATAAAAGAGAGAAATGAATAAAAAACTTTATGCATTTGGTGTTATAACAATTCTCGTATTATCAATGAGGAAAATTAAATCAAAGTTGAGAATTCATCATATTTATTACTTTGTAATAATGCTCTGAAATGTTTTGCCATTGTTGAATAAAACATATTTGATTGATTGTAAGTGATGTGGCAGTTATGAACATGACTTAGGTGTCCCAGAGGCCACTTACTTGAATTCAACTTCCAGTTGATTAGGGTAATCAAGATTACTAAAAGAAAATTTAAATTATAAAATGATGGTTATTCTTATTCAACTTCCAATTGATTAGGGTAATCAAGATTACTAAAAGAAAATTTAAACTATAAAATTATGGTTATTCTTATATCTACTAATCTACTTAGTGTGATGTTATGGTTTATACAAGATAACTATATACATAGGAATGTATACATTTTTCCCATATGTATTTTTCAGGTGCACATATACTAGGATAATAAAAAATATTATTTTCTCTTTTATTCATCATCATATTCTAGTTCACTCAGATATGATTATTGATGCTTTTATAACCCTAATATTTTTATGTAATATGCAAATATTATAAAAATATATATTAGGTAGTATTATGTGAGCTAGTCTCTCTGGAATATTCTCTAATATTACCATCTACTTTTGTTTTGACGATAAAATTCTGAAAGATATTCTTCTTAATATGAGGTTGCTTTGCAGGCATGATAATTATTTATATAGTTTCTTCATATGTCTTTCAAAAATACATTGGCAGAAATATGAAATAAGCCATGATACAGCAGTTGACTTCTACTCCTTATCTAGAATGACTTTTCTGCCTGTTACACACAGAGCATGAATATAGGAATAAATGCAGATTAAATATGTATTTTCACAGAGAAATATATATTTAAGATATATCATCAAATTTTTCATATTGTAATACAAAGTTTTTATACTGAAAGGTAAGCTAGTAGTCTATGCAATATCTCAGAAATTAGTGAAATGGGAGGTGATGATGCAGTAATAAATATTTTTAATACTTATTTTTATCAGTTTTATACAGCTGTATATGTTCCCAATATGTTAATAAATAGTGACTATAGCTCTAAGTGGCCAAAATCATAATCATAAACTTTTTAAAAGATTTTATTTTTATTTATTTGACAGTAAAAAACAGCTAGAGAGGGAACACAAGCAGGGGGAGTGAGAGCGGAAGAAGCAGGCTCTCCTCTGAGCAGGGAGCCTGATGCAGGGCTCAATCCCGGGACTCGGGGATCATGACCTGAGGCAAAGGCAGACACTTGACCACTGAGCTACCCAGGTGCCCTGAAGTATTACATTTTACAAGAGAGTAATAAAAAGGTAATTTTCTTGATGTAGAATTAAAAAGTAAAAAAAGATATCTCTTAATTCATATTTTATCACTCTACTTATTAGACTGTGAACTTCTTAATAAGGATCCAAAATGATGAATTTGAGAATTTTATTCCACACATAGTCAATAGGTGGTTTTTGAATGGATATATAGTGAATACTGTTACTGATTTCTTTGTGTTATATAATACTATGAAATGTGATTTTTATCAATTACATATTGATTTGATTCAGTTAGTTTTTATGCAGTTTAATTTGGCACTCCTCATGGAGTTGTATATTTATTTGGAAAAAAAATATGATTACATGTTTCCTTTGGGGGCTTATATAAACTCAGATATTCATGTAAATCATCAGATGCCAGTGAGTTAAACACAAAATAGAGACCTATCCTGATTTCAAGATAGTGGTTTTCTCTGGGACCTCACTTTTCTAAATGGGTCCAAGAATGCCCGGCTTCTCCTTCTTGTAAGAATGAGAATGACAATGTCTAAGGTCTTCACTTTTCTGAACCAAAGCTAGAGCCTTCACATGATATTTTAGGTAAGTAGTAACACAAACAGGATATGAATAATGATGATCTGATTGGGCATTATCATGAAAAAGGGGTGATTTTACCATATAATTATAACTGATTTTCATTATAGTTAGTAGAACTGTATTATTACTCTAATAATAACTAGTATTATTTTCTTCTTTCTACCTTTATTTTTTAAAACTCTGATGTACATTCTTAATTTTCTATGACAAACAATTAATTTGTAATACATTTCATAAAGAGAACAGTTATATGCTCACTCAATTTCAAAATTATATAAAAGTATAGTATAAAAACAATTATTTAATTGGCCAAAAAAGGAAAAAGAAAAGACATTTGAAGCAGAGGTGTCATTTTAATCAATGGAACTGAAATTTACATTTGTTTCTAAACTTCCAGGCAGCAAGAAAGAAAAAAGGTGGGATAGACATGATGAACCACCTAGTGTTCTTCAGAGTGTTCTCAGAGAAAAGAAAACTTCTTAGTGCTAAATTACATGACATTTCTCAGCTGGAAATATATTTCATAAAAGAAACGGTGAAATGGATAATGTCCTAAAAAATGTGACAATAAACTTTAAATTCTATTAATTCTTGCACCATTATATAAAAGTCAAAAGCCAAATGTAAATTATATTCACAGTCCTAAATAAACCGAGACAGTTTTGTAAGAGATAAACTAATTTGGTTCAAGTATACAGAATCCTCATTATTCATTTTGATCTTGGAATAAGATCTATAAAGTCCATAGAAGTAGATAGTGCATATTGAATATTCACTTCCGTGATAACTCTCTGAGATCTCCTACTTCTGCTATTCACAGCCTTGTACATTTCCCTGCCACATTGTATCAGGTTGGTCTGTATGATCAACAGAATATGGCAGAAGTGATGGCATGTGGCTTCTGAGTCTAGCATGCAAAAGACATGGTGACAAAATTTTCTATGCTTTTTTTTGGATTATTTATTCTTGGGGAAACAAGTTGTTCTGTCATAAGGACACTCAAGCATCCCAGTGGAAATATCCATGTGGGAAGGAACTGGAGATTCTTGCAACAACCCTTGGATGGGGATCCTTTAATTCAAAGGACGTTTCCAGTTGACTACAAAAGCAGCCAACATCTAGACAACAGCCTTGTTATAATTTCGGAGACAGAACCACTCAACTAGGCTATTACCAAATTCCGGATCCACAAACATCAGTGTTGTTTTAAGCTGCTAAGTTTGTTACACATCAATAATAATTCATTTTATCTTTATCAAGTCTTCCCTGGGTTTCATCTGTCTTATCTAGATTTGGGAGGGGAATTGGAGAGCAGGGCGTGGTTAGAGTTCTAAAAAACTGGTTGTTAGTATTGCTTTTATTCTCAAACATTGGTAGAATGTAGCATATTTTGTTTTCAAAATCAGATTTTATTAACAGTTTAGAAACTTAACATTTGATGGACTTAAAGATCACCTAAATAGCTACAAAAAGGTGAGTTGTATTCATTAATTTAAAAAATACTTAAATCAGTCTGTTCTCTCCCAAGCATTGTGTCTGCATTATCACATAGTCATACAGACTTATATTCTCCTTTTATGTAAAGTAGTTCTACTCTTGTTCTCTCTTGTGAGCAGGTTCTCTGTTGAATAATCAGAAGCATTACACCAAAAATGTGGACAGTGAAATGTTTGGAAATTTTCAATAGTCTTTAGAACACTGGGGAAGAAAATCAATATACCTCTCATGGATTATCTGATTTTAAGCAGCTTGGTTTCTTAGTGCACCTGCCAGGATTAATCATGAGCAAAGTGTTCTGTACATAGCTAGATGAATTGAGTTGCTATATGGAGTAATTTGGTATAAACCTGATGATTTTAGTGTACTATCTATCAAAACCAATGATTTTGGCTTAAGAATAATTATTATTGAGCCCCTATTTTTGGTTGTATACATTATATAAAACTAAAAATGCATAAAGATGAGAAGGAAACAAGAATAAAGGCTTAGAGAGGTTTTTCATGAGAAAGGGTAATGTATGCTTTTACTCTCAAAGTAGTTTATTCAATGAAAGTGCATAGTGGTACTTTTGGATAGGTCCTATTATTTTCAGGTAGAAAATAATACATAACTGACAGAAATAGGTCATCATTTTTTTCAAAAATCCATGTCAACATGATTAAATAGGCAAACACACATTTTCAAAAATTAAACACTAAAATTTTTAGTTGCAATCACTGTTCTATTAATGTCATCATGAGATTTTATTCACATATACTTCTGCCCTAGCACCAATGGGCTCTTCTTCATATCAAGCTCTCACGTCTGGAGCTGACTGAAAATTGCTCATAATTATTCTGTCAAATCTGTCATACTTCACCCAGACAGATGATAGCTCCCCCAAAAAAGAAGATCATCAATGCAGAAAGAACTCAAAAGCACTTCCATAATTTGCCATTACTGGAGCATATGATGTTTCAGATAAGCAAGACTTTTCTGATTATGGAAAATTGGCTTGTTTTCACTGAAAGGGCCACCACAAATATTTTTTTTGGAGGGGAACAGGGCAAGAGCACAAATGGGGGCCCCAAACTGCGAAATAAAGTATGTTCTATGTTTTATCCCAACAGTAAATTTCTATAGTAACAACATTGAAAAATATGTACAATTTATGGTGTTATAGGATGTATATGATTTACATATGAGTCACATATATATTATATATATAACATAGTTATGTATATTAATATCTATTTTACATTTATATATAAATGTAAATTTATATTTATTTATGAACATGCATATTTATACATTTACATAAAAGTTATATTTTTATATGTATAGTTATACATTTATATATTTATATAAAGAGAAATGTATTTTGGTCTGACTCAATAGTTTGGGGATCACTCAGGAAACTGGGAATTAGCCTGCTTTGTCACACAATAGCTTAATATTGGTGAACTCTGCAGTGTCATTAAGAGTAAACTGTCTGGGGGCGCCTGGGTGGCTCAGTTGGTTGGGCGACTGCCTTCGGCTCAGGTCATGATCCGGGAGACCTGGGATCGAGCCCCGCATCAGGCTCCCTGCTCGGTGGGAAGCCTGCTTCTACCTCTCTCACCCCCCCTGCTTGTGTTCCTTCTCTGGCTGTGTTTCTCTCTGTCAAATAAATAAAATCTTAAAAAAAAAAAAAAAAAAAAAAAAAAAAAAAAAAAAAAAAAAAAAAAAAAAGAGTAAACTGTCTGGAAAAATGTTTGCAGGCATTTTCTGAAGAAAAGGGTCAAGTGATATATTAATTTATGGTCTTATCTCCCTGAAGAAGGATATACTAAAATAAAGAGTTGTGTTGTGTTGACATAGATGGTCATTGTTATCATTATAACAGGTTTTTATTAATTATAATAATTGCTATCACATAGACCATGATAATTACTAATGAAGAAGTATCTGGATCGAGATATTCTTTCTTAAATTCTTCTTTCAACATTTTTATTGCTGGGGTTTTACAACAAAAATTGATTTCCAAAATAAGACTACTGTGGAAAGAAATTTTTTTTTAAGAAAGGTTTTATTTATTTATTTGACAGAGAGAGATCACAAGTAGGCAGAGAGGCAGGCAGAGAGAGAGAGGAGGAAGCAGCCTACCTGCTGAGCAGAGAGCCCAATGTGGCCTCCATCCCAGGAACCTGAGATCATGACCAAAGCCGAAGGCGAAGGCTTTAACCCATTGAGCCACCCAGGTGCCCTGTGGAAAGAACTTTTGTGATTATTTTTACATGATTTATTTTTCATAGTGTTTTGTGTAATTGGGAAGTCAATTTTGTTGTATATTTCCTGCAGAGATTTTTTTTCTTTTAAGTAAGATAATTTTTTTTTTAAAGATTTTATTTATTTGACAGAGAGAAACACAGCCAGAGAGGGAACACAAGCAGGGGGAGTGAGAGAGAGAGAAGCAGGCTTCCTGCCGAGCAGGGAGCCCGATGTGGGACTCGATCCCGGGTCTCCGGGATCATGACCTGAGCTGAAGGCAATCGCTTAAACAACCAGGCGCCCAGTAAGATAAATTTTTAAAAAATATGTGTTTAATTTTCTTAAAGTTAAATACCCAAATTTAAGATGGTTTGGATTTTTATAAACTATTGCTAATCATAGTAACCAAAACAATTCATGCTAAATAAAGAGAAAATTCAACATTAATTTTTTGGCTAGTGACCACAACTGGAATTAACTATCTGTGCTCCTTCTACTCCCCCTCTCACTCTTAACTTTTCTGTGCACCTTAAATCTATTGCTTGAAGAATTTAGGCAGAATTACCATGATGTTTCTAAGAGTGATTTTTATGTCATGAGATTGAATGTCTAAGGTTGAGGTACACAGTGTTGGTGTTGAGAGATAGATCTTAAGTGACAGAAAGTGCCATTGGTTCTCTAAATGTTTTTGCAGTAATATGTATGGGGGCCCTGTAAAACCTGGGGCCCAGAGCAATCACCCTCTTGTTTGAATTTAAGATTGCCTTGGTACTAAACCTGCCTATAGTTGTCAGTGAGATTCATTTTATGGGAAAATATTTCAGAATATTTACTTGATAATTTCTAGTTAAGACATTTTCAATTCTTTGTGGATGGAGTCAGACTATAAATAAATCAGAAAAAATAAATATATATTTTTTCTTAGAAAAAATACAGTAAAACGAAATAAAAGATAGGGAATCCATGTGTTATAATAGAAAAAATGATTTTTCTGAGTTTGAATTCTGGTGCCCTTATTTCAGAATAGTTCTGTACTTTCCCCTGCAACTAGATGGGCAAGCTGAGTCTATCTTCAATGGGCATCACTGGGTCCTTCTCTGATTTCTTTCTGTCCTCCTTCTTCCACTGACCTGGACTCCTTGGATTTAGGATCCTTCTTTCCTTCCCCTGGGGATCTTTTTATTCATCTTGCCTTCTGGTCCAAGTTTTTAGACAATAGGTTTAGTCTATTTTTTTTTTCTTCCAGGAACTTGGAGTATAGGAGGGAGAGATAGGAAAACAACTTTTTTGGTTCAGCTCCAAAGAAAACAAATCCTGGTTTTTTATTGTTTTTCCTGAGTGAGAGAAATTCATTGCATTAGTATCCCTAGAGTCTTCAATCTCCCTGTGATATCCAATATCTTTCTGTCATTTATCTATTATTTCTATTACCATGGCTGATTATGAGCCCAAGCTCCTGGAAAGTGGTGGTAAAATGCCCTACTCAAGAAAGAAGTTAGGTCTGGAGAAAATTTTATTTATTTATGTGTGTGTGTGTGTGTGTGTGTGTGTGTGTGTGTGTGTGCATATATATGTGTGTGTGTATGCATATATATGTGTGTGTATGCATATATATATATATATATACATATATATATTAAACTATAATGTATATGTATACCAACCTAGCAGAATTGTGTGGAGAACAGTAGACCATACCTGTGAAGCACTAGAATAGGCACTTAACCAATTGTGGCTGTGGTTCCAAGTGAAGTTTTACTTTAAGTACAAGGATCATGCTAATAAACGTTAATTATTATACTGCTAGTATTTTCAAGTCTAGGTTTTCCTTCACAAAAAAATGTTTATGAAATTTGGGTCTAATTTGATATGGTTTGCTTCTGCTGCTGCCAGCCATCAATTTCTCTATTATCCATTTTCCAGTTTGTATATTTTAATGCTTTGAAGATTGAAACACATATAATCAAAATTGTTCTTGTTATAAAATGTAGTTATTAGAGTTTAAAAAGAAAGATCAGGACTAACTTTTACCTGATAAACACATTGCTGAGCAGAGCGTTGACATTGATAAGAGTAGATTCTGTGGTCTACACAGGTCTATATAATGGGTTAAGATTGAGAGTGGCACAATTAATTCATATGTCTACAAAGGGCACTGATAGAACAAGTTTCAAAAAAGTTCTGTATGTTAGGTTTGTAACCTATTGTAATATGCCTATTTGCTTTGGAGTACTTATTTGGGGCTCTATATCAATTGAACTAGACTTGGTTGTGGTGATGTAAAGTTTTACAAATTTCAGTGACTTCAAGCAAAGCATTATTTCTTGCTTTGATACATAGTCATTGTGAGTGACAGGGATGGTGGGGGCGTATCTCTGCTCCTGTTCACTGAGGTACTGGTTCTCCTTGGCAGGGATAAAAGAATGTGATCAATCAAACACTGTCTTTCAAAGACTTCCATCTAAAAGTGACTGTCCTTTACATTTCATTGGCTTAAGTGGTAATGACTAACTACAAGCAGCTGAAGAACTCACCATATGCCAGGAAAAAGGAGAAGAGACACATGGGTAAATGATCTCTTATATCTACACCATGCTGTAATGAGTTTTCAAATGAATAAAATTTTGTTTTGCAGATTTATCACATATTAAATGTTACTAAAATCTGTTATTTAGATTAGTGAAACACTTCTATATTGTGTTATTAACACAATTAAATCAAAGTGAAATTTCATATTGATTTCCAATGGTTCAAATGTGTTTAAAAGCCAGAGAAATGAAACTACAAAACCTATATTCAATATTACCAGTAATCATAGGAAAAATAGTACCTTCTTTCCTGAAAATGTCTTTTAGTGCATTTGTGCAATTATTTTTTTTATTGCTGCTTCCTTTCCATCACGTTTCAAAAACAGTAATCTATGTTTCAGCCAGTCTATTTTTGTATCCCTTGAGTTAAAATTTGACCTGGAAGAAGAATAGATAAATGCATTTATGGCAGAAAAGAAAAAATAAAATAATGTTAGTATTACATAGCAGTAGAAGGAAATAAATTTTATTCCTTACATGGTCTTAAATAGTATTGTTTCTCCATGAAGACTTTAGGGAAAAACAGTTTTATTAATTTACTGTAGTATTTTTTCTATGGAACTTTTTTTAAATATTTTATATATTTATTTGACAGAGTGAAACACAGCTAGAGAGGGAACACAAGCAGAGGGACTGAGAGAGGGAGAAGCAGGCTTCCCGCCAAGCAGGAAGCTCGATGTGGGGCTCGATCCCGGGTCTCCAGGATCATGACCTGAGCCGAAAGCAGTCGCTTAACCAACTGATACACGCAGGTGCCCTCTATGGAATTTTTGATCTTATAAATGGGAAGGTTTTTTCCTCCTTCAAAAACAGCTAGAGAAGAGTTAACAATGTATTCAAATGTATATATAGTATGAATCTAGACATAGCATTTCTAGTATATACAGGTAGGTTAGAAAACTGAATAATTACTTCCTTATTTGACTTTCTGCTGCTCATTCAGAATTTCAGTGTGACTTTGTGTGTGTGAATGATACATGAGCACATGAAAAGGTAGACTCGTGATTGAATGTGAGTTTCCTTTATACTTTGATAAATTGCATGTTATTATATTTTAAAAAGGAATTGACTTGGACATTTGGTTTGTTGAACATGATCATCTCTATAAAGTATTGAATGACAACATATATAATTAGATAATGATATGTTTATAAGCTGTTCCATAGGAGGTTGGCAAGTAAGTTGAAGATGACTATAATAATCTATTCAGTTTATCATTCAAGATATTTAAATTGTCCAGATCCTTCTAAATGGTGAATTAATAATAACAAAACAAAAATATTTTAATACTTTTTTGTGATGGGTTACATTATTTTTCCATGTCCTAGGAAAGAAAAAAAAAAGAGCTATTTATCTTAAAATTTTTTCCTTCTAGCAGAATATGAGAAGTCAGATACATAGAGTATGGATATAGGATACTGAAAGTAATATATAGAAATTTGTATCTTTCAAACTAACCCCATATGAATCAACCCAAAAAACATCTCCTCTGTATGTCATCAAGCCTGCTGTTACACAGTGTTCATTTCTGGCATTGCTTTGATCGATATAAATTATGACCATTCCCCTCTTATTTGGTAACAACACAATGACATTGCTACTATATTTACTGTGGACAAAAATTAACTACTCTTAAGTGCAGAGTTCTTTATATTATCACCTCATTTAACCTTCACTGCAGATAACCCTGAAAAACTGTTGTTATCAGTCCTAATTTTAATGATGAATCACAAAGTATTCTGAGAGTTTATGTGGCTTCCCTCCCAGCTAGTCATCACAGGATTTAGATTACAATGTTGGACTCTAACATGTATTCTCTTTCTACTGTATTACACTGAATATCTGATAGACTAGAGACTACCTGTTACTCTAAATGAATGTATTTTCTTATCATGTGGTCTCGAATATATTTCTATCTTTATCATGAATTTTGAGACAGATAGTCTTTTTTATAAATATCTACGAGAGTGTTCCCTATCCTACAGGCTCTTTTCCAATATGATGGCAACCCTTCTGCCTCTTCTCCCATTGAGAGATGGGGACCAGGTTTCCTCCCTTTGAGTTGGGGAGGGGGTGTGACTCTGGCAGAAGTGATGCTATGTTGCTTCCTCGTCTAAGTCCAAAAAGACAATACACTGTTTTCGTGGGATTCTTACTCTTGAAACCTGGCCACCATTCTCCAAGAAAACCCAAACACTCCATGGAACGTAACGAGGACCCACAACAGCTGAGTTCCCAGCTGACAGGCCAGCACCAACTTGTCAGCCATATGCGTGAGACATCTTGGATTAAGATCCTCTCCTCCCTGTGCCAGCTGACACTACGTAGTACAGACATAATTGTCCCTGCTGAGCCCTGTCCAAATTGAATATTTGTGACCAGAATAAATTATTGTTGTTGTTTCAGACACTAAGTTTTGGGTGGTTTGTTATGTAGCAATAGATAACTCAAATAGTCATCTAAGGTACAATTTTCTCCAAGGACAGTTTCAAATTCTATATATCTGAGGTAAAACAACAAAATGATTTAATAGATACTTATAAGGATTTTCATTTGCTCACACTCATAACTACTCATCTATAATATGACTGTTTTTGTCTAAACTAATGTAAAATAAAATATACTATAACAATGGATAATTACCTAACTCATTGAAAGCTTTTTTTTCTTACTGGGAAAGAATGCATTTTAAAAGACAGCATTTTCATCAAAAATATTTTTAATCCTCTGGGTTGGCAGGAAAAAAATCAAAGCTTAAAAGCATTGATTGTATTCATGAAGTACTTTTCTTATTAATTGTGGGAGAATACCAAAGTCCTTTTGGAACACATGGCAAAACAAGCTGATTAAGAGTGTTAGTATTATTTTTAAATTACTTAATTGCCATTTAATGAAATAGGGAGCTCTGACTTCCATGCTACCTAATAAAATGGTTACTCTGCAAGGAATGAATTGCTGGTTGCCCTGACCTTGCAGAGCAAGCTGGGTTTAAAGAAGCCACATAATACATTTCTGCAATGATGGTATGGGGACTAAAAGCCATATTACTGGAAATGTGCATGTTAGCATTTATATCTCTTTTATAATTGCTGAAATAATGGCCAACATACATTAAGAAATGTCTGGGTATTCCACTGGGTGCCCTGATTGCAGTCAAACCACATATATGAATACCTCTTAATTGCCAAAGTAATTTCTAAGGAACTAAAAACACAGTTCATTTGCTTTTCCACCCTGCCCTTGGGAACCTGCAATTTTGCTTCATTACAACCACTCAACCTTTAGCCCTCATCCACTTCAAAATGGTTTGCAGTGTTTTATATATAATAAAACTGCACCCATATGTAGGTATGCACAAATCCGTTATTTTTGTTAGCATACTCTTTCCAAGTTTGGATTAGTTAAGATAGAAGCCAAGAACTTAGACATATCAGTGCCTATTTATTATATATGCTTATTTTAAATAAATATATATATCCCCTTCCAATTAGTGAATATATCTTTCCTAGTAGATCTGCAAGAACAAATGCATATTTGAAGAAGGATATTGGGCTACTTTCTGTTTTATTTACTACAGCAACTAAATCAACTAATTAGCTTCATAAAGAAACAGAATTTTAGGAGCGCACATTATGTCTCAGATTTCCAATCACTACTACTAAACACTAATTCCCACAGTAAATTTACCATTAGGTTAGAGAAGTAAATCTATGTCTCTATTCATATATGTGTTTATACACATATATACACACGTTGACCATTATGTAAATATATGTGTCCTCCCCCAGCTCACACTCTCTCTCAAATAAATAATTAAAATCTTAAAAAAAAACCAACTTGGTAGGTTTAGAAATGTTCTAGTTACTAAACAGAGAAATTCTATGCTTTTTTTACATTACACAAGGACAACAGTAGCATCATTTCTTATCTCCTGTGATAGTTTGCTTTTGTCCTATCACCGCTTGCTTTTAGCAACTAGCCCATTTCAGAAGCCTGGAATCCACTGGAACCAGAAAAATATTCTGAAATATATATGCAAATTAAGGGAAATTATAGGTGTATTATATTTACTAAAAATTAATAGTAATATATAATGAAATAATACAATTGTATCTATATACTACATACATGAAATATCAAGGAATTATGGGGTGCCTGGGTGGCTCAGTTGGTTAAGCGACTACTCTCGGCTCAGGTCATGATCCTGGAGGCCCGGAATGGAGCCCCACATCGGGCTCCCTGCTCAGCAGGAAGCCTGCTTCTCCCTCTCTCAGTCCCTCTGCTTGTGTTCCCTCTCTAGTGTGTTTCACTCTGTCAAATAAATAAATAAAATCTTAAAAAAAAATATCAAGGAATTAGAGAAACAATATATAATATATGGTATTTCTTAGAACTGGTAGCATCTGTTCACATCAAAAACTATTTCAAAGAAAATTTATTTCAAAATGTTATTAAAATGAACTCTATTTATAAAACCAAATTAAGTGTAAAATAAGGAATGATGTACAAATGGCAATATACAGGTTACCATCATGTTTAAATAACAATCAAGATTCATTATCTTTCAAATAGGAATTGACCTTAATTTTCTCTTTATCATGATTATCACTTTTAGTCCAAAACATGCGTTTAAATTCAAAGAGTGCTTATAAATAAATGTGTAATTATAACTGATAGTGACAAATTCACGGATGATCTTGTTAATATTCAAAATTTCAGATGATTTTTGAGGGTTAGCCAACTGAAAAAGGTAGAGAAATTCAATTCAACAAACATTTTCGGGTACCTTCTTATAATGTGGGAACTAAAATGTTGAAAGACATTCTCCTTGGTCTTGAAGGTAGACTCTACTGTAGGAGAAGATTCAAGCACATTACCCTATGATAAGTACCATGATGGGCTTAGCAAGAATTACTATGAAAAGATAAGAGTAAGTTATATCTCATTTATATCTCATTATTTCCAAGAGAGTTAATGAAAAATACCATATCAGGGAATAATATTTGGATAAGAACAAGAAGATGTACCAAAGGCTAGGTGTGGGGAAACTATTTCATATAGAAGATCCATAATGTTAGGAAGAAATGTAAATCTAAGAACATATTGACAAAGACTTTTCCCTAACCGAATTTTAATCAAGTTCCTCTGAGCTCTCTTTTCTGTTAAGCCTGACCCCTGACCCCTGTGTCTGTCTTTGGCCTGCTCAGCCCAGTTTTAGCAAGAATTTTCCCACCTTTAGTATCTAATCACTCTTGGCATCTGATCAATTTCCTAATCCCCCTCACCTTTGATGAATAATTCCTTTCCTGCCTTTAGCAAGAATTCTGTTAAGCCAGTCCAGCCAGAATCACCCTCTATCTCTTCTCAGTAATTTTCTGTCCACTGGCCACTCACTCTGTTCATTGGCTATAAATCCCTAGCTGCATTTCCGTATTTGGAATTGTGCACAATCACTCTCCCATACTACAATATCCCTCTTGCAATTGTCTTGCAAAATATCTTCCTTGCCATTTTAGTGTCAGAATATTTCTCTGACAATATGACACCACTGAAGATATTTATTCAATAAGACCAAACAATCGTGGGAGATTAAAATCATCCCTATGTTTAAAAAGTTTACAGTGTGGGGAAGAGGCAAGATGGCAGAGAAGTAGGAGACCCTATTTCAAAAGGTCTCCTGAAGTGAGCTGAACTATCTACCAGGACAATCTGAACACCCATGAGATCAGCCTGAGATGTAAGACTACACACTTCTGGATCTCTATGGGGGCAGAAGAACATCAGCAGAGAGGTAAAGCAGAGCTGGCATGTTCATGCTGATTTCAGAAAAGTAGGAGGGGGAGGGAGCCAAAAGAAGTGACCCATTGGAAAGTAATACGCCAATACGAAACTGCCCTGTGCTTGGGGACCAGCATCAACTTCCAGTCTGGTTAAAAGCACTCAAAAACAAAAGGTCTTCATCATTGGCAGGGATATAAAACTACGACACCGGGCCAAGGATAGAAAGCGCTCCCTGGCGCCGGGTGGGAGGGAACCCGGTGGCACGGAGTATCTTTAAAACTGCCACTCCCCCCACCCCCGCTGCTTTTTCCCCCCTGCCGCTTGGGCCAGGCACACACAACTCGCAAAAGAGGCGACTGCAGACTTCCGTGCAACCTGAGGGGCCCCGGGATCTCAGTCCCTCTTGCGTGGGGGTGCACTACAGAGACTCTCTGGGCGGAGACAAGGTTGAAGGACCCAAAATCAGTTGAGGTTTCCCTGGCACAAGAGCACAACGACAAGCAGGGGCTTTGGATGCCAATCTGAGCAGCGGCTGCAGGTGTGCCTGGTTGTGATAAGCGGCCAAGGGGGGAGATATAGGGAGAGGCTGTGAGACCCGCACCATCCAGAGGGCTGCTAGCTGAGGGCTCTCTCTGGGAAGGGGGTATGGGCGCAGACATCTTGCTCTGGCCTGACTCTCTGAAAAGCTGCAAAAAGCCGCAAAAGAACAAATCCTCCAGAGAACAAAAGCCTGAAAACCTTGTTGCCATGGAGCCCAGCCCCTAGGAAGGGGGTGGAGAGACACTGCCCAGGTAGAAGAGACTGAAAAACAATGCGGCAGGCCCCGCCCCAGAAGGCAAGCCAGAAGAACAAGAGGACAATGCCAAGATTGTAGAACTGCAACATCAGGGGGAAAGGCAATATATTAAACTCCTGGTAATACCCCAAAAGCTGTGCACTTTATATATACAGCTTTTCACTTTATTTTCTTTTTAACTTTTTTCTATTTTTATTTTTAAAGTTTTTATTTTAAAATTCATTCTAATGGTTTTTGCTCTTTTATTTTTTAACCCACTTATTATTACAATGTGATACTTAATACAACACTCCATAATAACTTTTTACCTTGAACTTTTTTCAAACACATACCTATGTTTTGTTGTTGCTGTTGCTTCTTTTGTTAGTTTTTTCTGTTTTTTTTTCCTTTTTTCTCTCTTCTTTCCATTATTCTTTATTCTTTTAAATATACATATAGTTAAAACTTCAAGGTAATCATTCATTCCTATTCAATAGTACTTCTATATACAAGCCAGTTTTAATCTTCCTATGTCTTTAGATAGTGGACTCCACTAACAGTAATAACAAGAAACACCCAAGAGAATCTGAAATACTTTCCTTGCCCACAAGGAGGATTTTCACTCACCTTCCCACACTATTCTGTCAGTGGTTCTCTGTAATTGTTTGTGCCTTTGTTTATATGTAAATACTGGTCTTGGGGGTCATTCGGGTTGGGCTTAGCTTTTTGATCTCTTCAACTTTCTTTTACTCTTGATGGTCTTTTTCTTCACTCTGTTGTAGCTTTGTACCATATAAATCCAACCATTGGAGCCCACTCTGGACAGGTTTTTTTCTTGCTTCCTTTCTCTTCTTCTCTCTCTTTTTTCTTTCTTCTTCCTTTCCAGTGGTGTCTTCCGATTGCTCAGAAACCTTCCAGCAAACAATTCACCTGGATAGTGGTAGATATATTCAGCTATACATCCCCTCAACCACCCCTCGACAAAATGACTTGGAGGAGGAACAACCAACAGAAGAAAAACCCAGAGACTGCAACCCGTGTCACAGAATTAAAGAAATGAATATAAACAATAGGACAGAAATAGAATTCAAGGCAGCAATCATCCAAGCAATGGCTAACTTAGAAAAGAACATTAATCTCAAGCTAGAAGCTCTAATGACAGAAGTGAAAGCTGAGGTTAGAAAGGCTATTAGTGAGATGCAATCTAATTTAAATATGCTAACAGCTAGAGTAAGTGAAGCTGAAGATCGTATTAGTGATTTAGAAGACAGATGGGTTAACAAGGTGGAGGAAGAGAAGTCTTGGAACAAACAGCTAAAATCCCATGAAAATAGAATTAGGGAAATAAACGATGCCATAAAATGCTCCAATATCAGAATTATTGGAATCCCCGAAGGAGTTGAGAGAGAGGGAAGCCTAGAAAATATAGTTGAACAAATCATGGTTGAAAATTTCCCTAATCTGAGAAATGAAACAAATGTTCATGTCCTAGAGGCAGCAAGGACACCCCCCAAGATCAATGAGGCCAGAACAATCTCCAGGCACATAATTGGGAAATTCATGAATCGTAAAGTCAAAGAATATGTTCTAAGGGCAGCTAGAGGGAAGTGATCCCTTACGTATAGAGGGAAGACCATCAGAATAAGTCAGACCTATCCACAGAAAGCTGGCAGCCACAAAGGGCTGGCAAGACATATTCAGGAAATTACATGACAAAAATATGCAATCAAGAATAATGTACCCAGCAAAGTTGACTTTCAGAATGGAAGGGGAGATAAAGAGCTTCCAGGACTGCCAAGGTCCAAAAGAATATGCAACCCCTAAGCCTACAAGAAATATTAAGAGGGGTTCTATAAAAGAGAAATGAACCCAAGAGTGACACAGAAGAAAAATTTACAGAGGTAATCTATAGAAACATGAACTTCACAGGCAACATGATGTCAATACAAACATAAATATCAGTAATTACTCCCAATGTGAATGGCCTAAATGCTCCAATAAAGAGGCACAGGGTTGCAGACTGGATAAAATGACAGGCCTATCCATATGCTGTTTAAAAGAGACAAATCTAGAATCTCAAGGCACTTCCAGATTGAAAATGAGGGGATAGAGGACCATCTTCCATGCCAATGGACCACAAAAGAAAGCCAGGGTAGCAATTCTCATATCAGACAAATTAGATTTTAATTTAAAGACTGTAGTAAGAGACACAGAAGGACACTACCTCATTCTCAAAGGGTCTATACACCAAGAAGATCTAACAATTGTAGATATTTATGCCCCCAACATGGGAGCCGCCAACTACATAAGCCAAGTGTTAAGCAAAATAAAGAGTCATATTGATATGAATACATTAATTGTAGGAGATCTTAACACACCACTCTCAGCAGTAGACAGATGATCTAAACAGAAAATCAGCAAAGAAACAAGAGCTTTGAATGATACATAGGACCAGATGGATCTCATAGATATATTCAGAACATTCCACCCTAAAACAAAAGAATACTCATTCTTCTTGAGTACACATGGAAATTTCTCCATAATAGACCACATACTAGATCACAAATCGGGGCTCAACCGATATCAGAAGATTGATATTATTTCCTGCATATTCTCTGACCACAATGCCATTAAACTGGAACTCAACCACAACAAAAAGTTCAGAAAAAAATCAAACACTTGGAAGCTAAAGACTATCCTGCCCAAGAATCTGTGGATCAATCAGGAAATCAAAGAAGAACTGAAACACTTCATGGAAACCAATGAGAATGAAGATACTTCAATCCTAAACCTATGGGATACAGCAAAGGCAGCCCTAAGGGGGAAATACATAGCCATTCAAATCTGACTCAAAAAACTTGAAAAATCCCAAATACACCAACTATCATTACCCCTTAAGGAACTGGAAAATCAACAACAAATTAAACCACCCCCAAGATGAAAATAATTTAGATTAGAGTAGAGATCAATGAATTAGAAACTAGAGATATAGTAGAATACATCAACGAAATTAGAAACTTGTCCTTTGAAAGAATTAATAAGATCGATAAACCATTGACCAAAGTCATCCAAAAGAAAAGGGAGAAGACCAAAATTAATAAAATTATGAATGAAAGGGGAGAGATCATGACTAACACCAAGGAAATAGAAACAATCATCAGAAATTACTATCAACACTTATATGCCAATAAGTTTAACAACCTAGAAGATACAGATACATTCCTGGAAACGTGTAAACTTCCAAGACTGAAACAGGAAGACACTGACAATCTGAATAGACCAGTATCTAGTAACGAGATTGAAGCAGTGATCACAAAACAAGAGCCCACAACCAAACGGATTCCCTGGGGAATTCTACCAAACATTCAAAGAAGAAATAAGGGCTGGTATCCAAGATCTGTAAAGAACTACTCAAACTCAAAGTCCAAAAACAAGATGAACACATCAAAAAATGGGCAGGAGACATGAAGAGGCACTTCTCCATAGAAGATATACAGATGGCTAAAAGACACATGGGAAAATTCAGGGAAATTCAAATCAAAACCACACTGAGATACCACCTTATACCAATCAGAATGGCCGAAATTCACAAGACAGGAAACAACAAGTTTTAGGCTTCAGAGAAAGGGGAACTCTCTTATACTGTTGGTGGGAATGTAAGTTGGTGCAGCCACTTTGGAAAACAGTGTGGAGATTCCTTAAAAAATTAAAAATAGAGCTATCTGCAATTGCACTACTGGGCATTTACCCCAAAGATACAGATGTAGTGAAAAGAAGGGCCATATGTACTCTAATGTTTATTGCAGGAATGGCCCCAATCGCCAAACTGTGGGAAGAGCCAAGGTGCCCTTCAACAGATGAATGGATAAAGAGGATGTGGTACATATATACAATGGAATATTACACCTCCATCAGAAAGGATGAATATCTAACTTTTGTAGCAACATGGACTGGATTGGAGGAGATTATGCTGAGTGAAATAAGCCAAGTAGAGAAAGCCAAGTATCATATGGTTTCACTTACTTGTGGTGCATAAGGGGTAATATACAGGACAGTAGGAGAAGGAAAGAAAATGGGAAGTAGGGTAATTCGGGGAGAGAAACAAAACATGAGAGACTTTGGACTCAGAAACAAACTGAAGGTCTTGCAGAAAAGGAGGTTGGTGGATGGGAGAGCCTGTTGGTGGGTACTGAGGGCACGTATTTCATGGAGCACTGGGTGTGCGGCATAAACAATGAATCTTGGAACACTGAAAAAATAAAATTAAATTAAAAAAGAAGCTTACTGTGTGTTTTAGGAAATAAATATGAAGCATAATGTAGACACATGCAATAAAGTATGAAATAAAGTTACATATAAATATGTTTCATCTCTGGGAATCCACTTAATTCTAATTTGGAAGGAACTGGGAAGGCTTCAAGGAGAGAAAAATATTTTAGAGAGCCATCAGGGAAGAATAACGTGTCAATAAGCAGAGAAGGGATTGACGGTGGGGAAATGAGTTCCAGTCAGAGAAAATGGGTATTTTAAGCCATAAAATTTAGTGTAGAGACTGATAGGAAACCAAATACCATCAGTGTTCAGTGATTGAAGTTGTGAATTATAAAAAGTAGAGTGTTTTAAATTTGTTTAAAGATGACAGATTGGACACAAGTATTGCCATTCATTCCCTGCCAAAGTCTCCTATAAAAGACAAATGACATGAAATGGAATATATTCATAGGACAAAGAGAATGAATGAAGAGATAACAGTAAAATATTTTGAAAAATGAAAAAGGATAATTGATAAATGACTTCACACACACACACACAAACCCAAAACCCCCTAAAAAAACCTGATCCTAAATGAGCAATGGGAAAAAAGGAAAAACAACTTCAAAAACTCGAAAACACTCAGGAAATGGTAACGATGTCTCCCTCTCAATATGAGGTGCTCTCCAGGATAAAATTCAACATTCTTTAAAGAGATCACAAACTACCCACAATATATCCACAAAGTTCAGAAAAATATTATATACGTATATATCTAATGAAGTATATATAATAACACATAAACTATATATATTTCATGTATTATATATAATTTGTAATATGTATATGACATGAAAGAAGCAGAGTAACAGGTCTAAAATCAATGAAAAAAGAGCAATGGTCAATAGATTTAGAACCCAAGATACATGAGAGGTCAGAATTAGCAGACAAGGATTTTAAATCTCTAACGTAAATATGTACAAGGTGATGAAGAAAAAGATGCACATCATAAGCAAAAAGATAGGAAATCGAATCTATTCAGATGTCTGGAATGGACACGGAAATTCAAGAATTTAATTGTGCAGTTTCTGGAATGAAAAACAAACGGGATTGCCAGAAGGTTGGAGTCTGCAATGTAGATAAATAAACAACAGAAATGATCCAATTCAGATTTTAAAAGGGATTAAAAATAATTGAGAGATGTGAGATACCTGGGTGGTTCAGTTGGTTAAGTGGCTGCCTTCAGCTCATGTCATGATCCCAGGGTCCTGGGACCCAGCTCTACATTGGGCTCCCTGCTTGGCAGAGCCTGCTTCTACCTCTCCCTCTGCCTGCTTCTCCCTTACTCATGCTCTCTCTTTCTCTCTCTGTCAAATAAATAAATAAATAAAATCTTGAAAAAAATATTGAGAGAATATTAACAGACTTCAGTATTATGTAAGATAATATTAAGAAGTCTGATGTAAATAAGGTGGAATCCCTGAAAGCGAAGCGATTGATTTAGAAAAAAAAATATTTTTGAACAAATAATCACCAAAATTGTCAATATTTTAAAAAGTATCCAAATCCGGGGCATCTGGGTGGCTCAGTTGGTTAGGTGACTGCCTTCGGCTCAGGTCATGATCCCGGAGACCCTGGATCGAGCCCCACATGGGGCTCCCTGCTCGGCGGGAAGCCTGCTTCTCCCTCTCTCACTCCCCTGCTTGTGTTCCCTCTCTGGCTGTGTTTCTGTCAAATAAATAAAAAATCTTTAAAAAAAAGTATCCAAATCCAACAAGCTAAACAAACTCAAGTCGAACAAATTCAAATAGTCATATCATAACCAAGCACTGAAGAAAAAGACAAATCTTAAAAGCATCCAGAGAAATAGGACACATATTTAGTTATCAAGGATATACATATGAATCACACATCATGACATGGGTCAAATTAAAAAGAAAAGAAAATAAACAAAAATTTCTAAAGATGCAGCTCTGTATTTTATACAGTGATAGGGTTAAGCTCTAGTTGCTTAATATCTGAATTGCTACAGTGCTTAATATCTGAATTGTTACAGTGGAAAATTGCTTGCTAAAGCATTCTATTTCCTTCCCAACTTCCCTGTTTCACTTAAGTCTTTTATCAGTCTTTTCTGGGATCACTATCCCAAGAAACTATTTGCACTGAGTCCTTGATTCAATCTGTTTTTGTGGGAAGACAGACCAAGATAATTTCAGGGATGCTATTGATGTTCATGGACTAGTTTTACTAATTCTCTGCTCTCTTCCTCTTGGTATTCTGTGCTTTTGTTCCTATGCACCCATTTGTTTTTTCTTTGTTTTTTGTTGTGTTTTGTTTTGTTTTTCAGAGAAACTTCCTTGAACTTCTAAGTATTCTCTTCTGGAATTGTCATAAGAAATCGATTGCATAGAACTTGTGTCTCACTGTTTTCTTCTAAAGAATCTGGCCTCAGACAACTAGCAAAAAGATTGCTATTAGTTCCACTATTTAAACATGCCCGTTGAGTGTTTTAACCAAATATTCCAAATTATTTGATTTATTTCATAATCTATGGAATTAACTATCTATATAAAGTTTTCTTGAGGTGATTACTTTTAGATTTTTCATTCTTAATCTTTGATTAGGCCATTCTATCTTTCCTTTTGTGTTATTTTTGCATAGGTCCTAGCTTAGTCCTTTTCTATTTAATATTTGTTTTGAATATGGGTAATTGTGAATTCATTTATCAAAACAAAGGTAGATCAGTACTAAAGAAAATAAAATGGGGCAATAAACAACTACAGTTCAGAATTTAGAAAAATGTTTTCTCGAATCAGCTGGTCACTTTTAGAATGTTTTAATGTGGCTTAATATTAGGTTGTAAATAATCATTTGACTTGTAGAGATGCTCTGTAGGAACAGGATTCCTTTTGTTCTTATCTGTTTTGGCTTCCACTATCAACACCTACAGAATTAATTTCTGCTTGTCTTTCTTCCTCCTATGTTCCTTGCCTTTCAAGGTCTTTCTTTTCTAATTGAGATAAATATTTTTAAATAATTAAATAAAAGAGAGTGACATTATTTGTCATGACAAAGTAATAATTTAAATTATGTTTATTCAGATATTAAATGCCAAACTTAGACTTTTATTAAGTGAACTGTACTAGTCCCTGCTTAGCAGATTTCCTAGTTTATCTATAATTTTATAAAAGACCCTTAGTTTTGTTTTTCAGTTCATTATGATCATCAGCTCAAACCATATCGCTTTTCCTTGTTTGAAGAAAAAGGATAAAAAAAGTCTTAGTTTTTCTCTTCTTTATTATTTTTATGCATAAAAAATATGAGTGAGACAAGAGCTGTTAGGGTTAAGAAGCTTCTTCACTAATTATGAAATTAAAATTTAAATTTGCTAAGATGCTAAAGTTTTAAGAAGTTGTATGATTATATCAGGATTTGAGTAATTACAAAAATTTTAACTGGTTGTGGAAAAAGAAAACAAATTTTCACCAACCCACTTGCGTGTACTGCATAGAAGTTTACTCAAATGGGAAATTCAGATAAATATATCGCACAAGGATATAGCTTAAAGTGGTCATATAATAATGACAATGGAACTCTCATCTTTAAACTCTATTATACCTGAATAATGAAGCAGTGATAGTTCCAAGGTCATGTCTGTCTTCTTTCTTTCTTTCTTTCTTTCTTTCTTTCTTTCTTTCTTTCTTTCTTTCTTTCTTTCTTTTTTCTTTTAAAGATTTTATTTATTTGACAGAGAGAAACACAGCCAGAAAGGGAACACAAGCAGGGGGAGAGAGAGAGGGAGAAGCAGGCTTCCTGCCAAGAAGGGAGCCTGATGTGGAACTCGATCCCGGGTCTCCAGGATCATGACCTGAGCCGAAGGAAGTTGTTTAACCAACTGAGCTACCCAGACGCCCCATGTATTTATTTCTAAATGCCATTTTTTTAAAGCTTTTTTTTTTTTTTTTAAGATTTTATTTATTTGACAGAGAGAAACACAGCTAGAGAGGGAACACAAGCAGGGGGAGTGAGAGAGGGAGAAGCAGGCTTCCCGCCAAGCAGAGAGCTGATGTGGGGCTCGATCCTGGGTCTCCGGAATCACCACCTGAGCCGAAGGCAGTTGCTTAACCAACTGAGCCACCCAGGCGCCCCTAAATGCCATTTTTTAAAACAAAATACCTCTATCTTCTTTATCTGAACATACAATCAAAGTGTTTAAGGATGCCTGGGTGGCTCAGTCGGTTAAGCATCTGCCTTCAGTTCAGGTCATGATCCCTGGGTCCTGGGATGGAGCCCCGCACTGGGCTCTCTGCTCAGCAGGGAGTCTGCTTCTCCCTCTCCCATTCTTCCTGCTTGTGCTCTTTCTTTCTCTCTCTCTCTCTCTCTCTCTCTCTGTCTGTCAAGTAAATAACTAAAATCTTAAAAAAAGAAAAAAAAAGAATCTAAATATTTAAGGAAACAGAGAAAGCATCTAGTCCAACCCATTAATATTATAGATGAGGAGTTGGAGTAGAAGAGCAAAGAGCCTTGTTCATTATTACATAATATGTTGTATTCAGGGCTAAATTTGGAATCCACATCCAAGATTACATATACTCACCTCTTTTTATTATAGCAGGAATAGTTTGATTTGGAGGTTTTGCTATGTTGTTTCTGCTTCATTCAAAACCTGAAAGGATTGTAGCATTAATTTTTTTATTTATATATAGGTCGATGATAGATTGATAGATAGATGATAGATAGATGATAGATAGATAGATAGATAGATAGATAGATAGATAGATAGATAGATAGACAGATGTAATAAATAAATGTTTTGGACGTTTATATATATGGCAGAGATTTCCTGACCTATTTTCAAATCAGTATTAAATGCTTATTGAAGTGTGATAATTTGTTTTGGGGAAAAAAAAGACTGCTCATAAATTTAAGTCTGTTATCTATGTTGAATACCTCCATGACTTACACCTGAAAATCTTGATGGGAGGACATAATACATAAGGTATCTTAGCTGCACCTTGTAATTTATTAGAATTCAATCATCCTCTTCTCAGTATGTTAACAGTAGAAATATAACCAGATTAAGAAAAAAGTTTATAGTCTCAACAATCCTGTTAAACAGCCAGTTTTGGATTATGTGTTCAGATTCTGATGTTAAGGATGGTAAATTATATAAATCTGTCCTAAGAGCTGTTGTAAACGTATTTGCCAAATTCCAAATTCTTTGCAAATATGCAATAAGGAAATCCAAGATTATGTAAATAGTTATGCATATGTGATCCTGAAGTTATGAAAGTAAAAATGTTTAAAAAAAAGACGTTAAAGTAGTGAAGTGTTTGAAAAGCATTCTTAACATGACGTTGTTCCTCGAAAAATTTAGTCATGTGATATAGGCATGCTCATGACATGTTACAAAACATCAATGATACAATTTGGTACTTTTTCCTGAGAAGCAGCTTACTTTGAATGCTAACAAAAACAGTTACATTGGGAATACCTTTCCAAGACTTCAGTTTTGTTTTGTTTTGTTTTTTTTAATAAACATTTAATGGAGAAAAAAAAGTAGGAGATTTATTTATTTATTTATTTTACATGCCCATCGAGGGACTGTCAAGCATGTTCAGTCCTCAGATAGGGTTGGCATCAACAATGACTTAGTATTTTATCTAGTTACCCTTGACAATGTCTGGATTCACTGACAGAGAAAGGGTGAGCTGAGTTGAGGCATAAATTCACTCACAATTTGTCCTCTGTTTGAATCTCAGGCAATGGTACTCGTATATGGTATTGAAAAAAAAGGAGTAACCTTTTAAGATCTTGTATCATAATGGTAAGAATCTGCTCATGATCTTGCTATTAAATAACTATTATTACTTTTTTAGGTTTATTACCTCTACTTGAAACATTTGAGAAAAAAATGGACAACAATGAGATTATTCAAGTGGAGGGTAGCTGGAGATGCTAATAAGAAAAAATCAAGAGAAAATGAAGTTACTCTGAATAATAAAGGTTATTAGTGGCCAGAGAGAAAATGATGAGAGTGGAGGACACAGATGATGAGATTCAGATGACAAGGGGCCAGAGAGAGGTTGAAAGAGATTATTAGGAAGACTTGTTATGCAATATAAAATCTAATCCCTAATCCATACACTCAGGAAAGCCAAATGCAAAAATGCATTAGTTTATTCTTAATCTCCTTAAATTACTTCAAGAGTTTTCTTTTGTCGTGATACTTAAATTGTTCAACTCATCATCAAAAAGAAATGATAAAAGTCATTTAAGATCATACTTGTCAATTTGGGAAGCTTACATTGTTGCAGCCTGCAGTATTCAGAAAAGTTGCCAGAAGCATGCATTTCTGGTGGTAAAAATCTAAGAAACTTCCCCACAACATTGCAGGCTATAAATTATGCTTAATTTAGCCTTTGTAAACTCAGAATTTCTTAGGACATTTGAGTGTCTCTCGGAAAAGGAGAAGAGGTGTATAGAAGAGATGCTTAGATATAAGATCCACCAAAGACTGGGCTGCTGACAAAGGACGAGACATAAAATAAGCTTGAAAGTGCTTGCACAGGCTCCACACATACTACCGGACACTGGAGCAATGTCTGGGAAGTCCAGTGCCAGAGATGATCATAGGAGATATGGCAAGAAGGGGCGCCTCAGTGGCTCAGTTGGTTAAGCGACTGTCTTCGGCTCAGGTCATGATCCCGGAGACCCGGAATCGAGTCCCACATCGGGCTCCCTGCTCAGCGGGAAGCCTGCTTCTCCCTCTCTCACTCCCCCTGCTTGTGTTCCCTCTCTGGCTATGTTTCCCTCTGCCAAATAAATAAAATCTTTAAAAAATTAAAAAAAAAAAGAAGATATGGCAAGAAAATGCCACCGAATTGTTGCAGACTTGGCAAGTGTATGGCAGAGGTTAAGAGAGTTCATGGAGTTTGTATTGGTGAGAAGTGATCCAAAACCCCAGATCATTGCTCTGCCCAGAGAACATCAAGTTGTGCTTGAGAAGATTTCAGGCAATGTGGTCATTTGCCAGGAATTAGTGCGCAGTCTCCAAATACATTCTAACAGGGAGGGACCAAAAAAAAAAAAAAAAGATTTCTAAATGTATTTACATATTTGAATATATGAGGATTCATAGCAAATAATAAACACAAAAGAAACGTTAAAAGAAAGAATTGTTGTGTCAGGTCAGTGTTAAAACACTGTTGTAATAATAAGCTGTATTTCAACAGATGTCAAAATTCTTGTTGTTATTACAAGAATAGAGTATATTTTAAAGTCTAATTACAAATGCTGTTGGAGAATATTAGGGTGCTGCTTGATTTGGAGACTTCTTTCCCCCAAAGAGATTCTAAATCCTACATACAGATCCAGCTCTGCTTCCTTCTTAAGATGGATTTTAATTTTCAGCAGAGGGATTTTAAAATCTGCTGTTTAACATGCTAACACTTGGAATCATGATACACTTGACTGCAAGTCAGCCTTCATCCTGTGGCCTGATTCTTCAAATGTGGTTTCTGTCTTATCCCTTAAACCCCATCTCTAATTTGTTATGGTAGGGGGCTTTCTAATTGGTTCCTTATACCCAAGGCCCTGTGTTAATAACCCATCTAAAATCCCATTTTCTTAAGACCCAATTCCTGTCTTGCCTGGGCTTTCGATTCTTTTTTCCCCAAATACGAATGTGTCTGCAGTCCTTCCACTGACCGGTGCACACTATGGCATTGTTTCCGTTATGGATGATTAAGCCCTGCTCTAGAATTCACCCAAATCCATGGTTTGCCTTTTTGCTAAGATCAAGGCATCTCAAGTACTCACACTGGGACAAGGTACTAAACAAAGGTGCTTCTTGGGCGCCTGGGTGGCTCAGTGGGTTAAAGCCTCTGCTTTCAGCTCAGGTCATGATCTCAGGGTCCTGGGATCGAGGCCCACATCGGGCTCTCTGCTTGGCAGGGAGCCTGCTTCCTCCTCTCTTTCTGCCTGCCTCTCTGCCTACTTGTGATTTCTCTCTGCCAAATAAATAAATAAAATCTTTAAAAAAAATAATAAAGGTGCTTCTTGTGCACTGGACTGTCTACTATCACCTATGAGTATGATAAGTCTCCTTAATAAATGGATCCTACAACCCAACACTCACCAGTTCTACTACAATTGCTCCTAAGACAAGAGATCCAAACTTAAGGAATATGTGGTGCAAATATTCTAAAAATATTCCAGGACATGGGATATTAGAATGTGCCTCAGGAATCCAGGGTGAGAAGTATGAGGAAGTCATGCTTCGAATGCCCAGTTCTCTCTCCATTCATTAGGAACTTATTTAATAGCTTCTGTAGGGCGGGCACTATATTAGGAAGTTTATTCAAAAGAGCTGAGCTTTAAGTCTTACAGTTCTACTGTTTAAAAATATTTTCTTTCTTTAAAGATTTTATTTATTTATTTGACAGAGAGAAACACAGCTAGAGAGGAACCCAAGTAGAGGGAGTGAGAGAGGGTACAGAAGTAGGCTTCCTGCCAAGCAGACAACCCAATGGGTGGCTTGATCCCTAGAGTCCAGGATCATGACCTGAGCCGAAGGCAGACTCTTAATGACTGAGCCATCCAGGTGCCCCTAAAAATATATTTTAGACAATTATGATAGTGTAAAATACCAACATTTCAAAATAGTAAGAAAAGGAACAGAGGCTTTTGTTTCTTATTCAACCCAATGAAGCTAATAATTATTTTATTTATTAAGTAATTCTTATGTGCCTAACATTGCAGTAGATATTTTATTTTTTTTTAAAGAGAGAGAGAGAGAGAGAGAGAGAGAGAGAGAGAGAGAGAGAGAATGAGCAGAGAGAGAGGAGGAGCGACAAACAGACTCTCTACTGATGTGGGATTGATCCCAGGACCTGAGGATCATGCCCTGAGCCTAAGGCAGACACTTAACTGACTGAGCCCTCCAGGCACCTCTGCAGTAGGTATTTTAGATATGATGTTTCCTTTTACCATCTTAACAATCTTTTTTGGAGTGGATAAAATTGTTATTCTCACTGTAAATATGAGGAAACACAATGTACCTATTGAGATGTGAAGCCAAGCTCTGCACCAGCCAGCTCTTTCTCCAGAACATTTAGTGCTTACCGCTATGTTGAAAAGTCTCACCTCCAATCCAGAGACCTTTGGGTCACAAGGTGTCTCTGCCTTTTCTAGTTATTTCTTTGCATAAGCAATATTCCAAGCTTATTTCTCAAAAAAGAAAAAGAAAAAAAAGATTTAAATAATCAAATTACTCACATATCCTGGCTCAAGAGTAAATATATATCCTTAAATGCCTCTATCAACATAGGCTCATTGTTTCCCCTTAAATCATTCTGAAAATGATTATACAACTCTTCTGCAAGCTATGAGACTTCCATCTTCATGTGTAATTTTGTTAGAGATGAACCATAGCTAGATCTAATAAAACATTTTTGACATACCAGATAATTAAATCTTACTTGGAAATGATCAAATTGATTTTTATATGAGCTTTATTTCATAAACTCATGGTAAACTAAATAGTATTGAAAATATATGTATACATAGTATTGATTTCTCTTTATTGGATTCTATCAAAATATATTTAACAAGAATTTCTGTAAAGCAAATTCAGTTTTCAAATAATTCCATCATAAAATTAGAGACAGTGTTTTAGGATAAAGTTTTTTTAAAGGCCAATTTTAAAATAGTTCTTAAAAATAATTTTTATTAGAGATGGTTAATGGCAATTCCCACTGGGATTGTATGAGCATCCTTTTGAAATTTATGTAATCTGAGACTCTGAGCTCCCAGGATATGTCCTTCTTTTTCTCTGTGCGGGTTCAATTCAGTAGAGACTGGCACCAACAGATGTCAATGAATGCTCCATGCAGAACTTATATTACTGATAATATCACAATGTTATATCTGAGATTAAGGGTAAATATTAATAGAGAAATGTAAGTAGAGGAGATAAAAAGCTTTAGTGTCTAAGTATGTATCGCAGTATTGCTGAAAATGATAAAGAAAAACTTTTAGTTTATATCTTAAAATATGTACACATATTTTAATAGTTCACTTATCTGTAGTGTTAAAGGGAAAGAAGCTGTTAACATACATGTGGATTTTTCAGATATTTGAAATGTAATTTATAGGACTATGTAATAGATTGAGATAAGCATTAAGTAACAGGATCAAAGGAGTTAATATAGCTTTAGTGTGTTAAACTAAGATTACATCAGTTTTATTTTGTTCATTCATAGGAATACATTTTTATAAAGATATTTAGAGATAGGAGCCCATAAAAAGGATAATGTGCAGAGTGGGAAAATATCTAAAAATCATTCACATTTGAAGAATAGCTAAAAAGGAGAGAATATTTACTAGGGGTACTAGTATCTGTTTTCAAGTAACTGAATACCACTTAAGGAAAAGAAACAAAGAAGATTAGATATCAAACAGTGGAACAAACGCTAAAGATTGAAAGTATACTGGATTTCTGTTCAATATAAGAAGCAGTTTTCTAATGATTATAATTGTTCCAAAATGAATGCCTGTGTCAGATCTGTTCAACCAGAGGACAGAAAAATATCTCTTTCCTAGAGAAACACTTCATTGGGAGAAATTCTATACCACTTATAAAAAATGTGTTTTGTTTTCAAGCCATAGGTCAATACTGAAGAAAATTTAGAAAACACTATATTTGGAATGATATTTGTATTTGACATTAGTTCAAGGATTCAAATAATCACAAGACATTTCTGATTGTGCATGCATGGTTAGGAACCACAATGATTGACCTAGCTGAAAATGCTGGAGGAAATCTAAGTAGCAAGTTGGAGAGGATTCCTGGATGGTTTTGGTATCTTGACTGCTCTGAAGTAGGAGGAGGGGATAAATATACCCAAAATGGCTAAGATCGTGGACAAAGCAAAAGCAGCAGAATGAGTAGACATGAGAGCATAAAAGTGTAGACAGTTGCAGGTGTCTGCAGTCCAAAGAAGATTGCAGCAAGAGGTGAATTCAAAATGTGAGGAGGTGGGCACCTCGTTAAAACACATAGACTTCTGTGTGGTTTTTCAGGGCCAGCCAAAGGCGTTTATAAAGGGTTTATCTGGCAGGACTCAGAGGGAAAAGCTGCCCTTCCCACACCAGATTGTGCTCAGCCAGTTCCTGGCAGTCTCTGAAAAGAGTTGGAGTCAGGGCTCTGGCCCCCTGATGGGGCCAGACTTGTTTGCATATCTACATTCCTAGCCTTGGCAGAGGCCTTCCTCAGGGCCTGGTATCAGGGGAGGGGAGAAAACTTGAAGACTGACTCAGTCCTTCATGCTTATCTACTCCTAGCCTTCCCTCTTGCTCGCTCCCAGCCCACAGGCCCTTCAACTGCAGGAGCCTTCAACTGCCCTTAATAGTGAGGCAATTCTCCACATCTGGGCTGACCTGCTGGCCCTTCCACTGCTCGAGTCCCAGAGGGGAAAGTGGAGCTGGAGAAGTCAGTACTTTCTCTGGTTTAACTGATTACTTATACTATCACAGTAAGTGACTAAAGGCTTCCTGGTTACTTTCATTTTGATTTTCATTGGATTCTCTCACACTTGACATCTCAGCTCCCTCCAACTCCGCTCAGCGCCTGACAAAAGGAAAGAAGTGATCATTCAGAGCCTCCATTGTTTTTGAGTTTTTCTGAAAGAAATCCACCTGAGTAATGATGAGTGTCAGAACCTTTGGCAGTGGTTTATGGGAATGCTGAATATTTCGGTAGTTAAGGGGTAGACCGTATAGAATTCGATGATTGGTGATCTAAGAGCTCGGTAAGTTGTGAAGATATCAAGGTTGAGTTTGAGGTATACAGGTATTTTTGGGGTCTCTGGATAAGTTCAGTTGTTCACTCAAATAATAGGTAATACTAGAAGTAAATCGAGTTTGGGTGGGGATAATTTCAGTTCGCAATGTAATGAGGTGCTTGTGGGATATCTAAATGAAACTACCCAGGAACCAGTTGAGTCCGACCTATCAGAGTTATGTTGAAGGGGTATGGAGGGGAAGAGGGGAGAGAGGGGAAGGGGGGAGGGAGACTGAGAGAAAGGAAGCGAGAAACTAGCTAGCTATTTTACTATAATGAGGGAGATTTTTGGAGTAAATTGTATATAGATAGATAGATAGGTGGATAGATAGATAGATAATAGATAGATAGTCAATACTATAGTATGATAGTATCTAGTGATAGTATCTAAAATCCTCAAGAAAAGAAAAATGTACCCAATTCATTTCTTCATTTTACAGTTTTAAGACTCCCCATGTGAGTTTTCTTTCAAATTTCCTCAAACCAAAGTTCCTCCTCAGAGTCTGTGAAACAAGTTATTTTCCCCACCTAGAAAATACTACTGTTTGCCTTCCCCTACATCTGACTCATCACCTTTTACTTATTTCTTAGCCTCAATTTAAAAATCCCTTCCTTTATAAGATGTGTAGAAAAAAATCAGAAGGATAGAAATAATCTGTGCTCAGATCCCAGCTCCTCTCACCTAAGAATTCTGTGACTTTGGCAAGTCTCTTCACCTTATACACCTTAGCCTCCTCTCTTGTAAAATAGATCATGAGGACTATATACCTAAAGTGCACAAAACAGGGCTGGCCCAGAGTAAGTTCTTAATCAATAGAAGCCATCATGGTGCTGTGCTCAGAGTATCTGTTCCTTCCCTCCAATAGCCTTGAAAAGCCTGTTGGAGGAAAAATCATGGCTGTCTTACCACTTTCTCCAGGATCTGGGATATAAAAGGTACTTAGTAAAAAAGGTGACTCTTGGGATTTTGTTTTCAGTTTAGTACATGGGGAAGTTTTCAGGGTCTTTGTATATGTTGAATGCTCAAAGCATATAGCCATGAATCAGGTTATATCTGAAAGGGTGAGAGCCCATGGTTTCTAAGGTTAGTTTCTTTTCCAACTCAGAAAATTTTATTTCTGTTTATACTGTGATATTTCTTCTGATTTACTTGCCTTGTTTTCTCCTTTTGGAATAACTACAATTTATAGATGAATCTCTAAAATAGGGCCTACTGATCTATCTCTTTGAGATACTTTTAGGTTGTGGTTTGGGCCATTTCAGGAAATTAGTTTTCTGGGGTGTCTTCCATGTATACAGGACTGTACATGTTATTAAACATCTTCTGTTGTTGTTGTTGTTTTCCTATTAATCTATCTTTTATTACAGGGTGGTCTCAGCCAACAACTTAGAAAGGTAGAGGAAAAAATTTTTTCCTCTGCTACTGAAGGAAAAAAGGAGGGAAGAAAAGGAAAGAAGGAAGGAGGAATGAAGAGGGGAAGATGGAAGAAAGGACAGAAGGAAGGAAGGAAGGAAGGAAGGAAGGAAGGAAGGAAGGAAGGAAGGAAGGAAGGAAGGAAGGAAGGAAGGAAAGGCGGGGAGGGAGCCTCATATGAATAAGGAAAATTTTCCTAGTAGAGCAAAAGAGTAATTCTAGTCTGAGACCAGGTAGCACTTTCTATGGAGTCCTGACTAAGAGAATAAGAATGAAGTTGGGAGGTGGGTGAAGCTATGAGTCAGGAAAATGATTCCTGCAGTTCCCAAACTGCCTGAACATAGGGATGCAAACAAAAGCTTTGACAGGTCAATTTCTGCCCTCTGTTCCACATGCTAAAGACTGGCAGGTCTCTCGCAGCCGATTTATTTCTCAGTAACTATTTTTTCTATGCTATTTCCCCAACCATATATCTTGATGGACGACAGAACCAAGTAAGCTGATAAATTACGGGTGGCAATGTAGTCAATGAATAGCCCAGACCCCCAAATTTACCATGTCCACCATGAAAAGACTGAAAAATCAAAATACAAAGACTTAAAACTTTCTTATGACACAGGGGAGGAAGTAATGATTGAGGGACATCATTTGCTTAATCAGAACCAAAATTATATGGTTCACAGGACAGATGACCATGAACTGAGAAAAAAGACAAATCAAATAAATATTTCTTCAATAAAATCACCATGTTTATATTCCTTTACATAATATGAGGATATAAATTGATGACAGCATGCATTGATTAAATTAAAACATAGGGATTCATGACTAATAATACACTAAAAAAGATGAAAATTAAAAATAAAACTTTTAATCAGATGTATGAATTAATTCCATAAAACAATAAGACAAACAATACTGGGTAAGTCTGAACATTAGTTAAATGGGGATGTGGGAAATAAAGGCCACAAAATAAGAACTTAATTTTTCTTTGATTTTATAGCTCTCATAAATCTATAAATTTTAATTTTTATGATGCTGGATGACCTGGATTGGCCCAATTAATTATATATTGGGGACCTAGAAAGCAAGAATGTTCCCTCTTTTGCAAGATAGTACCTTTTGTAGTATATCTAATAAACACTATATAACACCACTCAACAGAATAATTCATCACAACTCAGTTCACTTTTGTTCTCCCAACTCAGTTTATATTATTATCTGCCCCACTTACCAGTGCTAATTCTTTGTGCAACACCAGTCCAGAGTGGCTATATCTAAAGACTCAGCTTGGGAGGGCTTGAATTCTGTTTAACACAGGTTCATTACAAATGTCTCCCTTTGTTCAGGGTATATTGGCCATTCCTCTAATAATGAGACTCTTCTAATATTACCTGAAAAATTATATGACTCAAATTAATTAATTAATGTTATCTTCAATAATTCTTTTAGGGCCATATATTACATGGTTATAGATACCCTAAAGAATATTACCATCTTATTGGCTAGGGGAAAAGATAAATATCATAAAAAGTTAAGAAAATTCAAATCTAAATTTGAAAACTGAAGTGTACTTTAGAGGTAGATCATCTTAATCTCAGTCTACATAGAGGAAACATTTTATCTGCCACTAGAAGGCAGAAAGAGGGTCCACAGAGGTAGAAATAAAATAAACCTGGCAAGAAAAAATCATTTATTTATTTTTTCAATAAATATTTGTTGAGTAGCTAATATGTGTTACTCTATCTTCTAAGTACTCAATAGTTAATTAAAAAAAAGAAAAATTGCTACCTTTATGGAAACTAGAGTTGATATTATATAAATAAGACCAATTTAGACGTTGCAAATACAGGTTTGACTGGTCCCTTTTAATGCCTATATGTATCAAAGCATGTGTCTTTATTGGATCATGGTTGTACTATTGCCAGGCCTGATGGTCACCTGTCTCCATTATTTTTACCTGGGAAATGGCCTTATAGTAGGGTTTATTAAGCTTTTGGAAGCCCAAGTCTAATAAGAGTGGAAATAACAAGAGATAGATGTACTGGTGGATCTTTGGATGTCCTGCTTATGCAGCAACAGGTCCTCCTTACTGTTCGTTGCCTGGCAATGACCCTTTATTTGTGGTCACTTATGGACAATGAACTTTCTTTTTAGAACACTCTATGGCTGATATCTGTCTTTTGCAATTTTAAACTTATCACATCTTCTCTTCTAAATAGAACCCTATAATTAATTTCAGATGGCAAGGAGAAGAGAATCCTTCCCAGTCTTTGGTGATAATACACTATCATCTCTCCTTATTTTTTAGATGATCATGTCCATAAAAAAAAAATGTGAGCCACATCTATAAACATTAAATTTTCTAGTCAAAAAATAGTCAAAAGGAAGTTAAACTTTATTTTCACAGCTTCTTTTATTTAATCCAATATATCTAAATATTACCATTTCATCATAAAATTAATGTTTTACATTCTTCTGTTTTAAACTATGTATTCAAGTCCTATGTTTATTTTATACTAACAACACATCTCAATATTAACTAATCAAAATTCAAGGGCTCAACAGGCACACGTGAGTAGTGGCTAAGGCTTTGGAGTTCTAGGACACTGATGTGGGCTTGTCATGAAAATCAGATTTGATGGTCCTTTATAGACATTTGGACTTCAGGTTTCCAGCCTCACATATAGAGCTTGGAAGTCATCACTCCCATCCTCACAACAGGAGAAGATCGGAACAAACTGAAAACTAACAACTCTTCTTAGTTTAACCAGAGAATCGAGGTTCACAGGACAAACCACCACCTTAAAACTAGAAAGAGAGACCTAGAGAAGATCACCACTTACTGGGAGCAGAACTGCTGCTAGAGGCAGCATTGGGTAGGAACACTTATAAAGAGTATGTGATTAATGTCTGGATCCTGAAACCGGACTAGTTTGAGAAATAAAAACTCTCAAAGCCTCAGCCTTTGGGGAGGCTTTTGTGAGTTTTAGCTCTAGAGTCCCTAACAAGTCCTCAGGGCAAAGATCAGAGAAAATTCTCCTCATGCTTTCTTAAAGGCAAGGGAAAATCAGCCATTCTGAAATATTCCCAGAGCACTCAGCTCTTAACAAAGGCCTGCCGTTTTTACCAGCGTCTCATCTGTATGAGGGAAGAGAAATAACTAACTCAAACCTCTTCTAGCCTTTGACATGGAGAACTCCAGTCCTCTCTAGGCTGAAAATTGAAAATAAATAAAAAGTACTGATAGGGATGATAGCCCAGGGGCACAAAGTCACTAAAAGACTGACAATTAATTATAGAATTAGAGAACACAGCTCTTTCTCCCATATTTTACCAGGACATTAATAGGGTTTTATATAAGAGGACTCTCTCTGGAGAGAATTGCAAGGCTCAAATCCTATATAGGAAGCAGTCTCTAGAGAAACCCAAAAGCAATAAGAGAGGGGGCTCCTGGGTTATTCAGTTGGTTAAGCATCCTACTCTTGATTTTGGCTCAGGTCATGATCTCAGGGTCATGAGATTGAGGCCCACATTGGGCAGGAGTCTGTTTGAGACTTTTTTCCTTCTGTCCCTCCCCTCACCCAACTCTCTCTAAAATAAATAAATAAATCTTAAAAAGAAAAGTCAACAGAAGAGACAAAACAAGGACACCATAAGAAACAGCTACAATGGGGTGCCTGGGTGGCTCAGTTGGTTAAGCGACTGCCTTCGGCTCAGGTCATGATCCTGGAGACCCGGGATCAAGTCCCACATCAGGCTCCCTGCTCAGCGGGAAGCCTGCTTCTCCCTCTCTCGTTCCCCCTGCTTGTGCTCCCTCTCTGGCTGTGTTTCTCTCTGTCAAATAAATAAAATATTAAAAAAAAAAAAGAAACAGCTACAAGGACTCCCGATAGATGATTAAAGGTGTCAAATCTTATTCTCTCTTTGTAATTGCAGTGTGGGTCTGTATCATGAAACTGATTTGAGGATTCAGGGTCTTTTGTCTACTCACATTAAAAGTAGTATATTTTTGGATTAAGGATATTCATGGTTAATACTTTCAAACTATTTCTACCCCAGGGGCACCTGGGTGGGTCAATTGGTTAAAAGTCTGACTCTTGACTTCAGCTCTGGTACTGATCTCAGGATTGTTGAGATGGAGCCCAATGTTGGGATCTGTGCTCAGCATGGAATCTGCTTGGGATTCTCTTCTCCCTCTCCCTCTGCCCTTCCCTCTGTCATGTGCTTTCTAAATACATACATACTTACCCACGTAAAATCTTTAAAATATTTTTATCACAACAGTAAGGAAGCCAGGAATGTATTACTGATTTATATACCTATGAATGCAGGCATGTCTCCATTAATGACTCTACTTACACATTTTAGGAAAAACTTTGGTAATGTTTCAAGCACTGTTACTGAAGTTTTTAGTTTCAAAAAAGCTTCTTTTCTAAACATATGCCAATATATAAATACAATTCCCAATCATTTCTCTAGATTTCTAGATTATAATAAAGGTATATATGTAAGAAATATGCAATTTATATATATTTTATGTGTATTTAGATATGACACTAGAAATTTTTTGTAACATTTTTATTGATTTATTTGACACACAGAGAGATCATAAGTAGGCAGAGAGTCAGGCAGAGAGAGCGGAGGAAACAGGCTCCCTGCTGAGCAGAGAGCCCGATGATGCGGGCCTAGATCCCAGGACCCTGAGATCATGACCTGAGCAGAAGGCAGAGGCTGACACCAGAGTTTGATTGCTCCCCAAACCATTTTATTTGTGTCAAGGGTCTATAGTATATTGTATATAGTTGGCTTTACTAAATATGTGATGTGTGTAAACTCTTCATCCCGTTCCATTTTTTTTAAATGTATAAGGCAGCAAAAGTCAAAACTCTTACTGATATCTATCCTGAAAGGCAAGTTCATTCATTGTATTTATTTACCCTGCCAGTTTTCAAATAACATTTCCATCTAATTCACATTAATGAGAGTTTTTCACATTTGTGGATTGATCTTCTGAAATAACTAATCATGTTATTATTATTTTATTTAAAAATATAGAAAGAAGATAGAGAAACTTATTAGAAAAATATTGTAACCTAAGGCTAAAAAATTACCAAAGTCTTGGGAAAATTTTTTTGAAGATTTATTTATTTTAGAGAAAGAGAGAGAACACACACACACACACACACACACACACACACACAACCACACATGCACAGAAGTATAGGGAGGGGTAGAGGGAAAGGGAGAGGGAGAATCTCCAGCAGACTCGTTGCTGAGCATGGAGCTCGACACAGGGCTTGACACAGGCTGAGTCTCACGACGCATAAATTATGATCTGAGTGGAAACCACAATTCGGATGCTTAACCAACTCAGCCACCCAGGGGCCCCCAGAAATTTCTTTTAGATGTGAAGTCAATGAGGAAAATTAAAAATTTCTTTCTTGAACTACACATATACAAGCACATTCTCAACTAGCCCTGCATCATTTCCACTATGTCACTTCTGACAAAGGAGCACAGAAGGCCACTTTTTATCTTTGTAGAAAAGAATAGAGTTCTAGTGACCCTGATGTCTAATCAGGACTCTGGAACATAATTTTTTTTTTTAAATAATAAACACAAATCTTTAGCCTTAAAAATGCCAAAGAACTACCTGTTGAATTCTTGGATTCTTATTTGCATGTCATTGACCTCTTAGTTTCTTCATTTCTATATCAATCCAAGAGTTGTAACTACTAGAACCAAAATCTTCTAGAAATGAACAGGGACACAAATCATTGGATACCTCATTAATTGAGGAAAAGAAATGTAAAGAAAAGTTTACATATTGGGGTACAGGGGTATTTTATATTAGAAATATCTCAATAGAAATTGTAAATTCAACAGACTCATCTCCTCAGAAACCCTAAGAATTAGACCAATAGAAAAGATTGCTAAATCAGTCCAGAAGACAACATATGATTGTCTGGTATAAACTGGAATTTGGGGTTAATTGTATATAACAATCCTATGAGTCTTCAAGGAAAATGTAAATACAGAGGAAAGGAGCAAAAAAGAGGTGAATTGGATGAAAAGTCAATTGAAATTTTGTTAGTGAAGATCTAGGAAAAACACCATGCACCAAGGAGGATGTTCACATAGCTGTAGGCAACAGCAACAGCGTTGTTAAAACCAGCCCTTAATGGGCATTTACTAGATGTAGGTTCAGCACCTGATGTTTTCACTGATTACTGATACAGGCCTCTTTACTTACTCCATTTCTCAGAAAAATCAATTCCATCTGTCAGATAAGTCAACTGAAGTTCAGAGTGGGAAGTTCAGAAATGATAATTTCCTCAATATCACATAAGTAGTAAAGGTAGAAAATTTAATTCTGGAGCCCTTCTTAAAGGCATCAGGTCTTTGAATCATCTCTTTTATTTTATAAGGCATTCACATTTATATAAAGACTGTCTCCAAGAAAAGTCTTTACTGATATTATTTCAAACACTTCTCTGCATATTCTTCCATCACAAGTTAAATCTCCTGACAAAGCCACATACCTACAAATGACACAGTAATTTCTGTTGCTTTAGCTTCTTTCTCCAGAAATCTTTAGCTAAGAATTCTGTCTTTCAGGTATTTGCTTATCCCCCTACACACATATTTATGCAGCAAGCAAATTTTCTTCAAAAACTATTTAAGGTTGGTTTTCACGGTTAGATTTCTTCTTATCTTACTTGAGTGGTGGCAAATCTATTACTTGGATAATTTTCATCTGTGTGTTTTTACTAGAAAGAGGATCCCCAATTCTATTTTATCTTTATTTCCACTTAATAGATTTCATTTTGTTGTGTCTTTTCCTTTTTCAAGCAAGTTTTTGAACTGATGAATATTCAAAATTTCACATTTCTTAAATTGACTTATTTTGCAATATGTATGGATGGGAAAAGAATGGGAACATATTAATCAGAATATTAATGATGCTTATTGACTTTTGAAAATGAAAAATTGCTTGTTTGAGATTAAAATTTCCTCACATAATAAATATAAACTCTGGAAAGTTTTTTTGTTTTGTTTTGTTTAAATTCAACTATTTGGGTGCACTGGAGAGCTATTAAAAGTAGATAGAGGTACCTGGGTGGCTCAGTCATTTAAATGACCAACTCTTGGTTTTACTCAGGTCAAGATCTCATGGGTCATGAGATTGAGTGTGTCAGGCTCCTTACTCAGTGGGGAGCCTGTTTGAAGATTCTCCCTCTGCCCCTCTCCCACTCATGCTTGCATGTATGCTCTCTCTCTCTCTCTCAAATAAATTTTAAAAAATCTTAAAAAAAAATAAGTGGACAGGAATAAGAGAGGGAGAGAGTCCTTTGCTATTAAAACAAGGGTAATGAACCTGGAAAGATTTGCATTTGTACGGCGTTTCATAGAAAGACAACTGAAAATTAGGCCGAAAGACTGAGAAGTCTGTGGCCTGAATATTTTGATTGAGAAGTCAGTGGCCTAAATATAGGATTGTCAAAGAATGTGAAGAGGCAAGGGGAAATCCTGGAAAGAAAGGAGCACCAGAATCTTTTGGAAAGAAGCTCAAGATCGGGGTTGGTCTCAGAACTTGCATGTAAATAGGGGACTCCAAAAATTCTGATGAAGGTGCCAGCAATGGGTGGGTTGAGGAAATATGTGGAGAGTTTGACTGTGACCTTGTGACCCACCACAGGGAAGTATGCTAGTTTTCTGTATATGCATATCAAATTACCAAAAAAATTAGCTGCTTAACATAACACCTTTATTACCTTACAGTTGTCATAACTCAAGAGTCTGGACATATCTTAATTGGATCCTTTGCTTAGGGTTTCACAAGTCTATGATCAAGGAGTCAGCTGGGGCCAGAGTCTCATTTGAAGATCAGAATAATCTTCTTCTCCTCCTCTTCTTCCACCTCCTCCTCCTTCTCCTCCTCCTCCTCCTTCTTCAAAATCATTTTCTAAATTCATTGTCTGTTGACAGAATTAGTTTTCTTGCAGTCCCTCTCAGATCCTAGCAGTTTCCTGACATGGCCTCCCCACAATATGACCATTTTGCTTTCTCAGATCAGCAGGAGAGGGTCTCCCTAGGTTGTAAAGACAGAGTCTTCTATAATATAATATGATAATGAGGGTGGCAACCTGTCAGTTTTGCCATATAATGTAATATAATCAGAGCAGTGATATCCTGTCTCCTTTGCCATGTTCTATTGGTTAGAAGTAAGTCACAAATTTTATTAAAATGAAAGGTTATTGAGGCTTGAACATGGGGTCAATCTAGGGTTTATTGACCACTGGAAAACAAAGTTGAATTGAGCCAAATTAATGCGTTCAACACCCAAAAATAAACTTGCATATAAATAGGGGACTTAAAATAGAATTCTTGTGTGGCTAATAATAGAATATAAAGTCTCTGTAATATACCATCCAAGATGCCTGGCTTACAATAAATATTACCTTGGGGCACCTGCGTGACTCAGTCCTTAACCATCAGCCTTCGGCTCAGGTCATGATCCGGGATTCCTGGGATCGAGCCCCACATCAGACTCCCTGCTCAACAAGGAGCCTGCTTCTCCCTCTCTCTCTCTCCCCCTGCTTGTGTTCCCTCTCTAGCTGTGTTTCTCTATGTCAAATAAAAAAATAAAATCTTAAAAAAAACCAAAAAAAATAAATATTATGACATATGCATAAAAGGAAAAACCGAGGGTCATATTTGAAATGAAAATATGAAATATTGAAATAAACCTGAGAAGAAACTTCGATTGGAAATAACTGACTAAACAGAAATAAAGATCAGATGCAAAGAGCTATATGGCTTGGTTCTAGACAAGAAAAGAAGTAGTTACAAAGGACATTAGTGAGACAATTTTCAACACATCAATAGATATTTTAGATATAATGCATTATTAATAAATTTTGATTTTAATAATTGCATTACAACTATGTCATAGAATTCTATTTTTCTCAGGAACCAAACACTGAACTTGTTAAGGTAAAAGGGTATGATAACCTAATTTACTCTCAAATGGTTCAACAAGAAAATTATGTGTTTCTATATACCTATATCTGTACCTCTATCTATCTATCATCTATTTATCTATCATCTATCTATCTATCATCTATCTATGACAGGAGTAAGAGAGTAAGAAAGTGGGGAGAGAGAAATAGGAAGGGTAGTACTAAAATGAACAGGCAAAATTATTGCAATTGGTCAGTCTAGGTAAAGGTTACATATTTCTTTGTAATATTCTTGTAATTCTACATATGTGAAGTTATATCATAAATGTTATAAAAATATTAATATTGGTTATACTTGGTTGACATTTAACCTATATTTAGCTTTTCTAGAAGTATATATGTATGTATTGACTCAAAAATAAAGAAATATATAATTGAAATTAAAAATATATATATATCCCTAAAGTAAACTCTGACACTGGGCATTGGGATTATAAGTGATTTTGTGTGTTTTCTTGTATTTTTTTTTACATATTTTCTAACCTGTGTACTATAAACACAATAAATTATAAGTTAAAGGACATGTAACACAGAAATGTTAATGGAACCAACAACGCATTTGATATCCCACCTTCCAATCTCCCATGATATAGTTGGGTCTTTTTCAAAACAGAACTATATATTAATAATCCTTTTCAAAAAATGAAAAATCCATAACAGTGCTTATCAATATTTTAATAGAAATATGTAAAATTTCTTTAGGTCCTTGAATAACATCAAGAGTTTTCTCTAGGGGGGGTGCCTGGGTGACTCAGTGGTTAAGCCTCTGCCTTCAGCTCAGGTCATGATCCCAGAGTCCTGGGATTGAGCCCCACATTGGGCTCTCTGCTTCGCGGGAATCCTGCTTCTCCCTCTCTCACTCCTGCTGCTTGTGTTCCCTCTCTGGCTGTGTTTCTCTCTGTCAAATAAATAAAATTTTTAAAAAAGTTTAAAAGTTTTATCTAGGGAGAACAAAACTATATTTAATAGAAATTGAATGAGGAAAATTAATATACTAGAATTTGATAAAATATAAAATGTTAATTTAAATTATATTTGTATATTAGATTTTTTTCTGGGTGTTTTCTATTTTAATTAGGAATCAGTAATTTCATATGAGTGATATAATAATGAATTAAAATAGTAATGAGCTAAAAATATGACCTCATGGGAGAGGAATACATGTGTATTGTCAAGGAAAACAGAGTGGAGAAAATGATGAAAGAAAATATTTAATTCTATATGGTGTATGGGAAAGTCATAACTATATTTTTTGTATCAAATAACAAGATTACTTCACAAATATATTTGTTAGTAAAATGTGAACTATGGAAGGTTTGGCATTAAATCATTTTAAGTTGGTCTGAAACATGCACTAGAATAAATGCAATATTGATAATCCTGGTTTAAGTCCTTCAACTGAGGAGGCTGAATTTTAGTTAGAGTCAACTCAGACTGTATTCAGTGAAATTCATTTCATTTTAAATGTACACTATTATTTAGGGTGGAAGGGTAGAGAATATATTTGACATTGCATCTATGTTTATCAGGAATGGTATTTTCACACTTAAAAGATTTTAAATATCATTTTGTAAATAAAAGCCATGACATTATGTTGTCTATCAAATAAACACTTACCAACAAGTATAATGATTACATGCAAATTGCTAGAGGTCAGAAGTTTTCTGAATATTTTGGACCTATATAACAAGTGAGAATCATCCTCAATGATTACTTTAAAGTGAAGTTTTCCCCCAACACAGGGTCTATATAACATTATATGATTGTGGCTGAAGTAACTGACATTAGAAAAAATTAGTTAAATTATTCAACTCAAAGACATACCTGGAAAGGAAATCAAAGAAAATATTCAAGACCCAAGCTTTAATTTATTTACCCATTTATTGATTCATTTACAACAAAAACTTGTTCATATATACTAAGTACCATGCATTATAATAGGGAATTGAAAATACTTCATGAATGAATCTGTTCTAGAACAAACAATCTATTGCAATTTTATATATCTAAAACTTACAAATACATACATGGATGGTTAGATGTGAATGGATAGATATGTCATGGTATGTTAAAAAATTATAAATTAAAAAGCTAGATTTTTAGTTCAGTTCTATCTCATGTAGGGCGCATTTTACTCATTAGTACTTCTTTATACCCACTCTGGGTATAGTATCAGAAGGAGGATACTCGAGATTGGAGCAGTGTTTTGGAAAAAGCAGAAATGTACTAGCTCATGAATATGTATAAATTTTTAATGATTAGAATACTTTTCAGAAATGAGTCTACCACCCCACACCTTTAAGGTTTACTGGCTGACAATTATGAATAGAATGATGCTCTACCTAAAATAATGTATTTCATATGTTAAATGTTCTCTGATGATTCTTTTGCTTTCATATTAGCCTTTTTCCATTGTTATTTCATGACTTTAATGAATAATTATATTTCAGAGAAAACACATCACTATTGATTCTTAATGACAGCACTTCCTCTAAATATATATCACCAAGAAAGACTTTATACTTACAAGATTTGTTTATAGGTTCTATTATGTAGACTTCAGTGCTTCTCTTTTTGAATCCAAAAACACTGAATATAAAATCTTATCTTGTGGCACTGAATATATGTATAAAGTGGAGAGCTGAAATAATAAATAAAAGAGAAAAACATATTCCTGAAGGGGATACTTTTTTCTACTAGTCTGATTAAATTAGTTTAATCTTCTTAAACTAGAATATTAATCTTTCTTAAACAATAAAATTCATGTTTTAATTTTAAGCCCTTTAGGAGAATGGAAGTATACTTCTTTAGACTGAGACACAGAATTATGACAAAGCACTTAAAATCTGTTATTAAACCACATAAAATCATAAACATGAATTTGTTATTATTTCTTAGCAAGGAAAATGTTGAATGTATATAGTTATTCTTTCTTTATTCAGTACTATATTTGCTTCTATCAAACATTATTTTCTCACGTACATACATATTTATCATGGATATTAGCTATATTTCATATATTTTATTCTGATGATGAGGGAAAACACCTATTTATCTGCAAGTTAGCATTAGTAATCATACTTCATATGTAGTAATGATCAGTTTACTGCTAATAAGTTTGAAAATAATTAACCTCTAAGAACATTAGAATGGACAAACGACTCCAGACAAAATTAAAATGATTTATGTATATTTGGAATATTGAATTACTTCATGAAATATGTACGTCAGCACTTGTTTAAAAGTGAAGAAAGAAGCATCAAAGCCAATGTCTTAGCTTGTGTTCTAGCTGGAAAGCAGACCCCGGGACCAGGCCTCGTAGGCAGGAGCAGTATGCTTGGAACATGTTGTAATAGTTGCAGAAAGGTACGAGTGAGGTCTGGAAGACAGGTAGCACCAGGTTCTTGGGACTTTTTTACCCTTGGTAGTGCAGCTGGTATGAATTTTAAATAGATAGAAAGCCATTGGTGGAGGAATAAGATCAGCTTAGTATTATAAAATATTACTGTAGCTATTAGTTGGAGGATGCACTGTAGAAGAATGGTGGTGAGATCAGTTAAGAAAATTTTCTAGTAGTCTGGGTGGTAGAGGATGACACCTTCAGATAGTCTTTAAACAAAGTGGACAAGTTTAGGATTTGCTCTGGAGAATGATTATCAAGAGCTTGTTAATATATTGGTTATCAGTGAGAGAAGTGGAAGAATCACAGGTGATGGCTAGATATTTCACCTGTGTAATTCTGGGGTTGATGATACTTTATACTAAGTTACAGAAGTAGGCGTTTAGAGAAAGCACTTGAGGAGAGATCAAAGTGTCAGCCATGTTAACTGTGAGATGCTGATTAGGGAACATATAATCAGGTATTTGTTTGCTTGTTTGCTTGTTTATTTATTGGCATGCAAAAAGCGTACACAACTTGATAAGTTTGTAGATAAATATATACCCATGAAACCATCACCAGAATGTATGCCATAAACCTGTATCACCTCCAAAAGTTTCCTCCTGACCTCTTATTGTTGATGATGATGTTGATGATAATAACACTTAACATCTAGCCTCTTAGCACATTTTTAGTATGTGATACTGTATTTTTAAGTATAGGTGCTTGTGATATGATCTGTGGTATATGTTATATCAAAAACTTCCCACCCTACCTCCCTGCTTGCCCCTTCCCCTAGTCCCCAGCACCCACCATTACACTCTGCTTCTATGAGTTTGACTATTTAGATTCACCATATATGTGAGATCATGTAGTATTTTCCCTTAAGTTTCTGGCTTTTTCATTCAACAAGATTCCTCCAGGTTCATACAATTAGCTGTAAATTGTAGGATGTCCTTCTTTTTAAGAGCTAAATAGCATTGTGTTATATGCACATACCACATTTTCTTTATCCATTCACCCCATCAATGGACATTTAGGTTGCTTCAACCTATGGTGTAACAACACAATGATCTAAAATAATGATAAATTAAACTTAAATGTATAAACTTAACTCCATAGATAGAGCATTGAGTGTAATAGGCAAGTTGCAGGAGAATATGTAGGTCTAATAGCATTTATGTTTCTTTTTAATATCTAAAATATTCTTATAAAATAAGACATATGTATCAAAATATATTAAAAATACAAATTTATACCCACCTCAAGTTGTTGTTTACTTCCAGCTTGGGAGAGAAAAGCATAGGATAGGGATATGAGGGAGTTTGGTGATATTTTTTAATATTTCATAAAAATAAAGAAATGAATCAAATATGGACAAATGTTAACATTTTAAGATTAATATCTAAGTTCAGGACCAGTTCCAGACAGGACTTTCAGACAGGGCTTAAGTGACCCCATTGGTGAGAACAGGAGTTCTTATAAGACTAAGGAATCTGGCAGGAAGTGATAGACATTAATCCTGAAACACCTTTGGCAGTTTTCAAAATTCTTGCAATCTGGCATGTATAATTACGATCTTCAAAATTTTTTTGGAACATTTACTTCAATTATATGTTCTGACCAACAAAATAGCCATCACTTTCAATGATTCCCAAATATAGAATGTAATAGCAAATTAGTGTTGTGCTGTGAAGATAGAATTTTAAAGTAGGAATGATTTTTATTTGATTGCTTTAAGAGGATTTTAATTATAAGGAAGTATCATACATTATGAAACTAATCATTTGGAATGTTTCTACATTTAAGGAAACATTTTCATGAAGTGTTCAGTGAGGTATATCTTGGACATTACTTCTTAAATCTTCCTCACCAAACACTTGCTGTGTAAATCCTAAAGGGAAGTATGCATAGTATCTAACCGTGCACTGCTATAGACTCTCAAGTTTCTACAGAGGCTCTGATGTTTTCTAGCTGTATGACATTGGACAAGAACCTCTCTAAGCTTCTAGATCCTCATCTGTAGTGACAAAAAGAATAGTAGTTATTTCCAAGAGTAATTTCTGTACATTAAAATGGTGTGCATATACCACTTTGCGAATTAATCAAGTTGGCTACCATTATTATAATTTGCAGTTCCTTAACTTTTAGGAATATTTTAGAATTCTGAAATTAGGATGTTAGTTCTATTGAGTTGTTAATGGTTATATATTACACATAAATATAATTTACATATGAACTCAAAATTGTTAAAGAGTTCTCTCTTTTTCTGGCACCTGGCTCAGAGGGTTAATCCTCTGTCTTCAGCTCAGGTCATGATCTCAGGGTCCTGGGATCTAGTCCCACATCAGGCTCTCTGCTCAGTGGGGAGCCTGTTTCCTTCTCTTTCTCTGCCTATTTGTGATCTCTCTCTCTCTCTGTGTCAAATAAATAAATAAAATATTAAAAAAAAGAGTTCTCTCTTTTTTTAACGTCTCTTTCTTGCACAAGTGAAAGAAAATAATACAATCATCCTAATATGCAGTCTTTAGCTTTCTCAATTAACGGAGATTTCTGTAGATTAAGTATATAGGCAAAGAAGGGAAAGAAGGGGAAAGATCTGAAAATTACAGGAAGAAAAGGAGTGAATAGAAGACAAAAGGAGAGAGAGAGAGAGAGAGAGAGAGAGAGAGAGAGAGAGAGAGAGAGAGAGAGAACCTTTTTAGCAGTGTGTATCCTGAGCAGTTATAACTCCAAACACCGCATGCGCGAGGTTGGCATTTCTGGCGGGAGTTTGGAGGAACTGCAGTTCATTATCATTTTGTAATTTGCTCTAGGTAAATGTACATGTGGCTTCACTTGGACAAAATAATAATATAGGGTTTTTTGTTACTGTTACTGTTGTTTTTAGGTTCTCTGTGTTTCTCTTTTTGAGTAATTTTGTTGAACAACTTTAACAGGAGCAGGTTGTTGATCACTAGGTTAGTTGTATTTGTGCTCCTGAGCACTCTTGCACCAATGGGAAAAAAGAAAAGAAATGATTTGAAAAAAATGCACAGACATGTATATAGCTATTTTTTAAATACTTAAATATTTGTTCTATCATGTTGAAAAATTCCAAAAATTTTCCTATTTTGTAAAAATGAATGGGAATTCACATTTTTGAGCCAGAAAATTATATGTAGTCAAATAAACACTCTAAATTTTGAAAAATATGTGAAGGATTTAATCTTTACTTAGATATGTGGAATTCCAAAATTGTTCAACTATTTAGAATATTCTTGGCATATGCCTCAATGAAAAATAATGCAGTTTTCCGATTTTCCCATTGTAAATCTAACTGCTCTACTGAGAAAAGGCTGCCTCAACAGCTGCAGAGCCGGTACTGCCTCCTAACTTTCTTCATGTCAACATAAATACATCTTGAATTTCTTTGAAGTCAATAACCTCTTTAAGAAAATTCCCAAGTCCCTTTCCATGTCTTGTTTGTGTCAAGTCATATTCATCAAGTAAAGAAGCTCTGTTAAATGTTGTGATGAGCTGGAAGGGCAAAAATATCATCGTACTTTGTCTCATGTCCCTCGGGTTACTCTGGTGCTACTGAGCTACTAGTTGGTGTACCCCAGGGATGAGGATGGAGACTGGGAAATGGTATTCAGCCTACTGAACTTTATAGCATGTTGAGTCATGCAGGAGAAGTCAATGCAATAAGGTGAAGTAGGTGTGAGTGTGGATAAAGAGAGTGGAAACATTTGTAAGGAATGATGACATTGAAGGAAAATTCTTTATGCTAGTCCCATACTATAAACATTTTTAAAAAATTGTTAATGCTGTAGTTTTGAGGCAAATTCTAAGTAACATAATCCCAAATCTTTTCTTAATAAATCCTAGCCAAATTTATTTTTTTTAATTTTTAAAATATATTTTATTTTTTAAGTAAACTCTACATTCAACATGGGGCTCAAACTCACAACCCCAAGATAAAGAGTCACATGCTCCACAGACTGAGCCAGCCAGGCAACCCTCCTAGCTAACATTTAACTTTTTCTTCTAAAAAAAAAAAAAATCATGTGGCATGTGGAAACTTTATTCCAAATTCTGACTAAGATTGAGAGATATTTTAGCATCAGAATCAAAACTACAAACTTCTCTCTTCATATAAGTATGAGTTTGGAAAGTTTTCCACCATTTAGCTCAAATATATTTTCCTTGCTTTATTCAGCTTTGAAAATCTGCCTTCTTGGAATTATGGTTGTCTGATTTTATACTTTGTATTATTTATTATAACGCTAATGAGAGGCCAGGGAGCTTGAACTTGTCTCCTTAGCAATGGTCTATGTATGTTTACAGCCCATGTGTGCCATCTATAAAATTAATAAAAGTAAGATTTTTTTTCTAGCTTACTGATGGAAGGGAAGAAACTCAGTGGGAAAGATACTCTTTCCCAATAAAGATGGAACTTTTTTTTTTTGCAATGTACAAGTCAAAAGAAGTCAGCCTTAAGACATGAGCAGGTGCTGTAAGTTATGCTGAGGTTTTCTGTTGGCTACTAAACCCAACCATTTTCTTTAAGTCCATAATTCAGTATTAGGCCACAAAATAATAATAATAATAATAATAATAATAATAGTAATAATAATAATTTTTCTTTTATCTTTTGGTAGTTTACTTAGAAAAGAGATTACTGGAATCATTGATAGTAATAATATAACTATAGATCCTGCCTTAACCACGAGATTTATAAATCAACAGACCTATGTGAATTATCATAAGTCTGAGACATAGTAGTTACTGATTTTTTAAAATAAATGACTAAATAAATGAGTGAATAAAACCATGGATGTTACTAGAAATTTAAAATACATATCTCTCCATTGGCATTTACACAGACTATTTATGTCAGTTTTTATGTAAGACTCCCTTATTAGGTTAAAGTGATACATTTATATAAGTTAAAATAAACTCATAGGTCTCTGTTTTTGCAAGTATTTTTTGGGATGTCTTTTAAAGGATAAAAATAGTTTTATACTATGTTTTGTTCTGATGACTGATTTGTTACAACTCTTCCTAATATATATTAATATTTTATAGACTATCCTTATTCAGGTCATATGTCTTTAGACTTACATAGGTATCGCTTAAAACCTATCTTTTGTCCTATGGAGATCAGAAAAAGAAGGTGTTTTTCACCTCCACCACTATCTCACTTAATAACAGCTTAGACTGAAAACATTTTCATATCTTTTTTTCCTCTGTTTATGGATATTACATACTTTAAATTTCTTCATGACAAATATCTATAAAACCAAATGTCAAATTCCTAAACTATAATGTTGAGACCCAGCCTCAAATATATTACATAGATTTTAATTTTATTTACTGCAGTTGTCAATATAGTCTTATTACTCTATTTCATTTTTGATCTTTAATGAAGTACCTGTGAGTTATGATGTGGAAAAATGTCAGGATGGGAAAATGATGATCCCCATTTTTTTCCCAGCCATGACATTTCAGTATTATGAGCTATATCTCATAAGGTCAGGACTGTGTGACCTATCTTGCTGTACTCATTATCCACTAATCCCAAAACAGAGGTCAAGAGAAAGAAAGGAGTATATTTTATAAGGATTTCTGGCTATGGTTTTGTGTTCTGTGCTGCCTGGAAGGAAAAGGGTGGGGATAAATATTACACGCTGGCCTTTCTGGGTGAAAAACTCAGGTTGTGTCATAAAAAATTAACTCATAACCCATCATAAAGAATTGGTAATCAGATTATCTTTCAGCACCTTGTTCCACCTTTGTCCTTGACAGAGAGGAAAAGTAAAACCGTCTTTTTATGAAATCAACTTTTTGGCCACATGAGCAAACATTTGTAAAGATAGGAGTTGAAGTATAATTCCAAAAGTATTGCAAAACATCTGTCATTGTTTTTTTTTTTTGCAACTAGTCTATAGTGTCAATGTGAAATAACAGTAAAGCTGTTAATAAACTCAAAGATAATAACAGTTTAACTATATCCACAGAAGAGCACTAGGTTAAGAATCAGAATTTTGAGGGATGCCTAGGTGGCTCAGTCAGGTAAGTGACCAACTCTTGGTTTCTTGGTTTTAGCTCAGGTTATAATCTCAGAGTCATGGAATTAGCCCCAAATTAGGCTCCACATTCAGGCCAGAGTCTCCGTGGGATTCTTTCCCTTCCCCCAAACTTGCCTTCTGTTTCCCCTGCCCCCATGCACACACACTCTTTCCCTCTCTCTTAAATAATAACATCTTACCAAAAAAAGTGGAATTAATAAAAAAAAAAGAATCATAATTTTGGCAGTTTCAGCCTGGGAACATATATTTTTTTCCCTATAATCTTAGAAAATCTTGAGAATTTTCTTCATTCCTGATATTTATCATTTAAAAACGAGCATTATCTCTACTTCTCTACTTCCATAACATCTGACTCCTAAAAGAAAACTCAGGCCTTAGAACAAGCATAAGCAGAACAAAACTGAACCAAATCCAAAGTTCAGATATAAATCATCATGAGACACAGTTGCCTACCAAGCTCATTGTAGACTGGCTTAATTATGGAGGAATAGTAAAATAACCACTTTTTAAAAAATAAGTCACTGAATGTTGGGGTAAATTGTTACACAGCATCATTGTGGCTACAACTGGCTAACACAAATATTAAGTGCACTGAACTTGAATTAAATTCTATTTGCCAGAGAAGCTTATTTAACCTTTCCATGACTCACCTTTATAATCTTAAGATAAAGATGCTTGCTTAGATATTCTTGTTAAAATGAGAAGAAAGGTCATCAACTATAAATTTGAATGGGGGAAGAGGTGTTAAAGTGAGGAAGATGGGAGTATGAATATAATAAAAAATGAAGAAAAACGGTCAGTATTGTATCTTTTAGTTGCTTCAAAGATTTATTGACGTTTAGTCACCAAAAGAAATGAACTAGAAAGATACAAGATTGTGGCCACAAAATGAGTGTGTGAATCTGAGATTATGAAGGGGTTATGGTTACTGGTAATGACAAAGTTTAAGAATTGACCATGATGGTGAATGTCTAGGGTGAGGGAAAATAATGTAACAATATTAACGGAGACAAGCCATTTGTGAACTGTGAGATGAGAACATTGCAACAATCAACAATTTGTGTATTGAAACAATCCAAACTGTAGTGTTGGAAAGAATAACAGTTAACCAGGAAGTAAAATCTCTAGGAAGTGACGCAGAGTAACCTACAGGTCTATGGGTCATAGTGATAGTAAGACCAACTGATACTTGTATTTTGATAACCTAGATGTTTGTTTTGATGAAGGAGGTACTGAAAATGGTCTTGAATGGACAATAAGGGACACACAGTATACCTATCCCACCTGTAGATTTGGAGAAAACTGTCAGCATCTATAATGCAAATATGATGCTAACTTGTAGCATAGATTTCACAGGTTAAAGACACAAGACTCCCACAAGGATCCCCTGTTCTTCAGACACCAGTCACAGGTTTGGGGCTCCTCAGGTCAGCAATATTTCTGAAAAATGACACAAAATAAGAGTAAGAATCTCTCTTACCCTTGAGATTCAATAACTCGCTAGAACAACTCACAGAACTCAGGAAAGCCTGGACTTAAATTCCCATTTTATTATAAGAATAAAAATCAGGAGGGCGCCTGGGTAGCTCAGAGGGTTGAGCCTCTGCCTTCGGCTCAGGTCATGATCTCAGGGTCCTGGGATCGAGGCCTGCATCAGGCTCTCTGCTCGGTGGGAGCCTGCTTCCTCCTCTATTTCTGCCTGCCTCTCTGCCTACTTGTGATCTCTCTCTCTGTCAAATAAATAAATAAAATCTTTAAGGAAAAAAAAAAGAAAAAAAATCAGGAACCAGGTTAAAAAAAAAACAAACACATAAAGGAAGTTTTTGGAGGTCCCAATTTTATGTCTTTTATGTCTTCTCCCATGGAATACAGAGGCACATTGATGCATTTACCAACCAGGAAGCTCAGTTGAGCTCTGATAACCAATTTTATTGGGATTTTATTACATAGACATGATTGATTGAATTATTGGCTATATACCTGAAATCAGTCTCTAGTTCCCTTCCCTTCTCTGTAGGTCAGGTTGATATTACCTGGCTCAAAACTTCCTCTGTCACATAGTTGGTCTTCCCTGCATGGTCAAGCCCCATCCCAAAACAATCTAGGGATCCATCATGAGTTACTTCTTCAGGATAAATTCAGATGTGATCCCATAGGCCCACCATGAATAAAAAAGACACTATGACTTAGAAAAACTCTAGGAGTTTAGAATCTTTGTCCCAGGAATGTGGGATAAAGACTAGACAAATTTTGTATTATATATGACACCATCATATATTATATGTATTATATTATATGTATATAATATATTTGTATTGTACTATATGTATACTTGTATCATATGACACAAGAGGCTACAGGGTAATCAGTAACCTTAAGGGAGAACTTGGTTTCTTTTAGAGCAAGTATGTATCAAGATTTAAGAAAGGCAGGATTTTGCTGGTGAATACAGTTAAAGTTTTCAGGAATTAGGAAAGAGTGGGAAAGAAAGCAGACTTCGAAAATTCTTAGAATTCACATGCAGGAGCTGAAGAATGAGCTAGAAGAACTGATCTTGTGGTTACGATTTCAAGTTGTTGTAAGGAGAATTAGTATATTAATGTTGACCATATTAAAGTGAAAAGGGATGTCAAGCCTGTAAATATCGGTGGGTACATGATAACGTCTTTCCAGAAGCATGCAGAGTTCTAAAGCTCCCTTTCATCTCATGTCAGAGCAACAGGAGAGGCTGGGAGGGGATTGAAGATCACAGTTGTTATTCGTAAACTTAAATTCACCTTAAGCTATTAAGTAGCCCAGGAAAAACAAGTTGTCCCAGTAACCACTATTCTGACTTTTCACACAATCAATTCACTGATGGATTACTGAATTTCATGTAAGGGAGTCCTAAATTATGTACTCTTTTTTCTCTACCCTCTGTTGTACAATGGTAAATTGTTAAAAGTTTTCACCAACTAATAATTGCTTTATATATCACTTATAGTTTATAAAATATTTTATTACATATTATTTTCCTGTCTCACATAAAATTAGGATGCTGTGCCCACCCATGGTGAAAGAATAATAAGAGTCTGGTCCCACAGAACGTAGCTACTAGTGACAAACCTGACTTAAAGGCACATTTCCAAGTTTGAAATTCTACCCTTGTCCCATTAGTTCTCAGCATCTCTTTATTGGGGGGGTGAGGAAAGCTTATTTGATATAGGCTTATATTTGTAATCCCACATATAGTATCTTTAGTATACTAAAACAACTCTAGTATATCTGAAATGAATAGGGAAGTGAAGTCTTGTTTAGATGAATTGGGTCTTCAAGACCTCCTGATTTTTACTTTTTTTTTTTGATTCACAAAAATCCTTGATAGGTTTCTGCATCATTATGCCACAGAAAACTCTAGAGAGAGCCGAGACATATCACTGAATTTATCTATTCTGAAGGTAATAAAACTTGTCAGGAACAATAATTCTTGTTTTCCATTATGGATTCAGGTCTTAAAATCTACATGGTGGTGGGTGCCTGGGTCACTCAGTGGGTTAAAGCCTTTGCCTTCAGCTCAGAAGCTTTGCTTCCTCCTCTCTCTCTGCCTGCCCCTCGGCCTACTTGTGATATCTCTCTCTATCAAATAAGTAAATAAAATCTTTTAAAAAATCTACAGTGTGTTGCCTTTACAAATTCATTTCATGAACAGTTATAGTGTCCCCTCCCCACTAGGTTAGTTGCTAGGGATGAATGGAAATAATTCAATAAAATATAAGTAAAGTTTTCAGTGTACAAATTTATTTGAAAGGTGGATTTTTATTACTTCACTAGCATATTATGAATAATGGGGGGATTTTAAACAAATAAAAACAAACTTTGATATTGTAAGAGTCGACCACCCAAGAGGGCAGTCAGCTGGGAGCCTTGGAACACCACACCTGTCAAGGAAGACACTGAGAGACCAGTTCCATGCAAAAGCAAAGGATTTATTCGAGCATGCTCGGGCTCACAGCCTGACCCCAAACCAGTCAGCGGCTGAGAGCCCCGAGTTCTTCCAGGGGTGGCCTTATACAGAACTACATTGTCCGTTACAGCAAAGCCAGTGCTTCGACAGCCAGTTAGTTTAAAATACCACAGCAGGGTCTGCACGCAGGCAGCCAATCAGTTTACAACAATCACATACTTTCACCAATCGTCTCTACAGGGGGTATATGTCCTAATTTGGGCTAGCAAGAGGTACGAGACAAGCTGCATGCGCAGGGTCTTATGGAATGGGGAAGTAACTTTTATAGACACGTTTCTTTTGTTCTCCATAGGGCCTGAGTGGGGTTGGGTAACTGCCTGCCGGTTGCTGGGCTCAGATAACAGGAGGTGGGTCTGCTCTTACATCCTGGAGGGTGGGGGCCTTTAGAGCGGCCTTTCAATATTGATGCATATTTTAGTTCAGAATTCCCTTGCCAGATTTGTGTGGTGCCAGAACACCAGATTTACTTGAGACATATTTTTCATGTTTTCTGTGGCTAATATTTATTCACTTATTTATGTAACTAATGTATCTGAATCATTAATGTCACAATGGATCCGTAGAGTACTGTATTTCAGATCTGTAATGGTAGGTACTATACTAGCTCTGACAGAGTGTCCTTTTTCATTATCAGGGAGTAGCTTCTCTGCTTCTCTTTCTAATGTTTTCATCCTTGACTTTGTTTTGCTGATGCTCCTCATCTCAAAGAGGAAAGAAGAAAGGGAGAAACCACAGGAATAATTACCAACTGAGCAAGTCATTATCGTTATAATAGAAATGAAATTGAAATGGTAAGGACTTAGCATTATTTAAATTTTTACTCTGTTCTGTTAATGATCATATATTTGAAATCCTCATAGGTTTCTTTTGAATGATAGATATGTCATAATAGCTAACCATCTTAAGATACAAAATCATACCATAATCCACTGATCAAGTCTTTTAGGCCATGTCTCCAGTTGTATCACAGCTCTGATCCTCATGACCTCTCAAAAATGTCTTTTAGAGGAGTTAATGGAGAACAGATGTTACCTAAGGCAGCAGCTGTTAAAATTAGACAAATGGGAAAAATTGGCAAATGAAGAAGGCAGAAACTCTTTAAATAAATGATCCAAATCCTTAAAAATTGATGGGAATTTTTGAAAAGGTCAAAAAAAAAAAAGTACACAAGCATGTGTGTTTGTATATGTATATTCATTAAAAAAAAACACTGATGCCAAAACAACTTTCAGTGAAGCAAAATTCTCAAGTGTTCATCGGAAATAGTGTAGTCATTATAATCTTTCTATACTATAAAGTGTGAAGTTCAGTTTTATTGAGTTTTTAAGTTTATATATCTTAATTTTCAATAGAGTCAACAATATTTTCCTGATGGCTAATGTGTCTCTCACCTAATGAGGAAGAATTCAGTGAAAAATATAATGCTCTCTTTCTCAGTCTAGAACTTTATCTTTTGTCAGTAGAAATACGTGAGCATATAATGCAGAGACTGATACTAGAATTGATAGAGAAATCAATATCCCTGACAGGGAAGGGGCATCTTAGAAAGAAAGGCTATTTGACTTGGGTGAATAATAATAATAATAATAATAGTAAAATAATAATAATAATAATAATAATAATAATAATAATAATAATGTCCAGCAGAGGAAAAGAAGGATCTTATGATGGGAAACCCCAAATAACACACAGAGCCTTGAAAGTACATTGTATGTTGGAACCCAAGCCAAATGTCAGATTTGGACAGAAGAACAGAGGTTCTCAAAATGTAGTGTGCATCAGAACTATCCAGAATTCTTGTAAAAAATGTAGACATCTAGGTCCTATACTGGATATTCTGAAGTAGTAAATCTGGTATGGTATCTGGGAATCTTTACCTTAGTAAGCACCCTTCATTACTCTGATGAAGTCAGATGGTAGACTGCACCTTGAGATGTGTTTCCATACTAGCATCATCATGAGCCAGAAACTTATTAGAAATGTTAATTCTCAGCTCCACCCTAGACTGGTAGAAATTCTAGGAGTTGGGTCTAGATAGCTGTGCTTTAACAAGGTTTTTGGCTGATTCCGATGCATGATTAAATTTGAGAATCTTTGCTGAGGGTAACACTTAACATTCCATACCTGACAGTAACTTTATCTGTGAAAATTTTTAGATGATATAGAAGCAGAAATAAACCCCGTGCTGTTCAAATAATTTTCTATTGCTGGCTTCACTCTAGTAATGTAATTACAGATTTATTTCTGACTTTATGGGATATAAATATGGACCAGGATTCCTTCTAAAGTGATAAAATTGCTCTAAAATATTTGCTAAACTATAATTTTCTGTTTCAGAAGCTTATACATTCTCACCTCTTTTTAGCAAACAAAATAGTCATATTTGGGGATTATAGTGTAATTTGTTGCAGTTGAACTTTACATGAAATTATTTGGCACAATTGATGGGTGCTCAACTGAAGTTATATAATCTCATTTTGAACATAAATAAGATATCCCTTTAGTGTGAATCCAGCAGCTGAAGTTACTTGGAGATTCATTTTTGAGATATTCATATGCTTCTAATGAATGTGTGGGCTCATCTATTTGTAAAGAATCATATTTGCAGTGGTGTGTGGTAAAATTTGTTTTTTGATCTTCCCTAACCATGCAGAATAGATGCTAGTCCTGTATGAAATGATACTTTTGGTAATATTAGAGAGTAGTTCTTTTCTATATTTTTTGGGTCAGCAAATATAACCCTTCATCTTGAACTTTAGATGCCAAAGTCAATGTGTGAGAAGTATTATTTCATCTATCAAATGGATATAGAGGGACAAGTATTTCTGATATTTGTCCTCTTCTACAATAAAGAAATATGGAAATTATTTTGTCTTTCAATGGAAAGCATGACTGAAATCCTCAAACATGAGTGGAAATAATACCTTGACAAGGGTGGGCCTTGGTCTTTGTTCTTCTTCTCTTTCCCTCTATTTCCTCTCTCTGAATCCAACCCCCATGGTCAATCCTTTGTGAGGAAGGAAAAGTCACGTTCAGCCTGCACTTCTCAAAGAGTCCTTCTGAGTCATTTTTTGAAGCAGCAAGTCAGTGATTTTAGGGCAGAAATAGAACACACTATAGAACTAGGGAAAATTTTGTTCTTCATTGTTTGTTAATTGATTAACAGCTAGATTCCAGATAGTGTATGCAGAAATAGGTGGAAGTAAAATAATAAATTAAGCAAGTTTCCTGGAATCTGCAGTTCATGATCTTCTGGAAGACACAACAATGTGTCAGAATGGCTAAAACAAATAATTGGGCCAGAGAAGAGTATAATTATTTAAATTATAGTTCTTAAATGTTAAATTTAAAACTATTTATTTGACAGCCAGTTGTGTCAGCGTATATATTATCATCTTTTTATGTTTTACAATATAAATGCATAGTATTTATTGACTTTAATCAAAAGGAATTAGTGGTTTGCTTTGCCTTTGTATAAGGGTGAAATTACATTATTTCTCCCCCAAATAAACAGAGGATTGCGTTATAACGTGACTTAGAAATTATTATTGAAACTTCAGGAGCATGGCCATTTTCTTGGAGACGGAAGAGATCTGGATCCAAGAAAATTTAAGATCTGAGTTGTGTGACTTCAGGCAGTTATTTTAACCTTTCTGAAACTCTATTGCTCATCTGTGCATCTGTGTGAAGTGGTGATAAATACTGCAATATATTGCTGTGAAATAATTAAGTGAGATGACGTTTGTAAAGAGCCTGACATTTGGTTGGTGCCCAATAAATTCTAGTTTTATTCGACATAGACTCTTTTGAATGCCTTCCCCATTCACGTGGAGCCATGTGTCAGCCATTAACTGCTTGCCGCTCCATTTGACATCGTATCTCTTTGAAGTCTAAAGTCTAAGGAGTCTAACTTAAAAAACAGAAATTATTACACTAGAAACTGCTTTCTATTATTTAAACAGTATATGAACATTGGTGTGCATCTCCTGGCTACCCGAATTCTCACTGGTCTCGAGGGACAGTTGGAGCAGGTGATGAGATGCAGGATTATGGACTAGAGAATGAAAGCGATAGTCAGTTTGGAGAGACTGACATTTAAGGCAAGAGTGGCTAGGACAGTAAACGGAAGAATAGGAGGAGAGTTAAACAGGTATAAGCCAAGCACCATTTATCTTTTAGTTAACTAGTTTTCTGAAGTTTTCTTGATATAACAAAACTTCATGTTTGCTATTTATATCTTCATCTTATTTAGAGTTTTTCACCATTACTAGTAAAAAATGAAATTTCATGTATTTTTCATTTTAGACAGGAGAGTCATGCCGAGAGAAACTGAGAATTTGCTTTTACATTGTACTGAGAGTTTAGAAAACAACCTAAGTGCTTACAGTTAGTGTCTATTTATCAAGCTAAGAACCAGAGTAAAAGAGTATCTTTTTACTGGTTTGGGCAACATCAGTAGTTCTTAGTTCTTACATATTTATTAAATAAGGAAACAGTTCATTGCATTGTACTAAACACTGCCCTAGACACTAGAGATGCAGACATGAACAAGACATGATACTTTGTGAGGTGCTCAGAGTTTCTCGCTGGAGGATGCCTGGTTCCCAGACCCAAAGAGCCTGATCACAGTGAAGCAAAATTTCCATGTAAGTAACAACACCCTATCATTTAAAGGAAAGTGAGCAGAGATGCAATGAGAGGGTAGGGTTCAAGAGGGATATAGTTTCTTTTTTTTCTTTTTGGATCTATTATGTAACATCATAATAACATTTTAGCAAATCATTTAATTTATTGGACAGTAAGAATAGTAACAAGCAGAACAATGTCTATCCTTCTTCCCTCTGTATGTTGTACAGGTTTATAAAGGCATGTTACCGTAGCATCTCAAAAAGACTTGTATGATGATGTTTTTATGCATCATGTGAAAATAGAGAAGACATCTGACAAGTACTTTGTGAAATACTAAGATCAATGCAACCATTTTAATATTTCTGATAAGAAATTACTAATACAGCATAATGTTTTTATATTTGTTCATGCTTTCTCCAGTTGTTTCTTTTAAGATTTTATTTATTTATTTGAGAAAGTGAGAGAGAGAGAGAGGGAGAGAGAAAGAGAGAATCTGAAGCAGATGCTACACTGAGTGCTGAACCCGATGTGGGGCTCTATCCCACTACCGTGAGATCATGACCTAAGGCAAAATCAAGAGTTGGACACTTAACCATCTGAGCCACTCAGGTGCCCCTGTGTCTTTTGTTTGTTTGTTTTTTCTTTTTACCTAAAATATGTGTCTGGGGAATTTTTGAGAAGTGAGTAAATCATGCAAAAATGAGTCATTTATCATTTATTACAGTTAAACTTTTTTTTTACATTAGTAGTTGAGTTGCCACTTTTGAAAAGAAATACATGCTTCTTGTTAACTTAAAATCCCAACTATATTTCAGCAATCATCCCAGTAAGTAATGTGGTTTTTATCCCTGCTTAGAGATGTCTACATCAAATATACATGTTTTAAGAGATGAGGCAACCATAAAAATTCACTTTGGGATTCACTCTCAAGTTAAAATTATTTTATCTGACAAAGTCTAAACACACTTCAGAGAATGAAGAAATTCTAGGGATGAAAAAAGAAGAGACGTAATTCAGTAGCACTGCTCTTCATGCAACATAGAGCCTTTTAAAGGTAATCTTGCTACTCTTTGGAACAAACCTCTCAGGTAAACTGGTATTAATGCTATTATTTTTATCATCAGATCACAAAGGAAAATGAGTTTCAGGGAGATTAAGTGGTAATTATTGACATACTACAAGTAGGTGGTAAAGCCAAGAATGAGTTTCTAAATTTAAAGCCTAACTCTGTTCTTTCTCTCGACAAGAGACTGCCTTGTTTTCTGCTCAGAATTTTATGTAGTGTTCCAATATTTGGATTTAAGTGAGAAAGTATTTGTTTTCATAATACCTCTATAAACAATGACAATCATAACAACAAAAAATGTAGTTTTGCTTGTTTGTTTGTTTTACCTTTACCCTAGATACCCAGCATGTTAGCACTCAGGTTCTATCTACCTGTGCCCTGATTATCCAGAAAGTAAGTGGATAGTGATGGCCACTGCCTCTTTAGAGACTGTGATTTGAGAGCATCCATGGGGAGTGTGCAAACAGTACTCGTTGACTAACTCAACCACTGTAGCCTCTTATTGTCTGCCAGGTATCTAAATACTCACTTTTACAATTTCACTGTTGATCTGCTTTTAGAAGATGGGATATAAGATGTCTATTAGGGCATATCTGGAATAGAGAGTCACGAAGGTGCTGCAGCTTTCCATTGTCTGTGAGGCAACAATGGTGGAAAAGTAATGCTGAGGCTGATGTAAGTTGCAGGTAAAGGTTAAGCCAAAATGTAGAAAGTGTTCAGGTTCTTCATACATCATGAAATCATTGCTCTAATTATGTGAACCAACTAAATGGCTTTTCCACTTGAATTATTTTGATAGCACAGTCTGTTGTTGCAGCCAAAGGCATGCTTTAAACTTAATTTTAAACTTACTTCCTTCATCTGTAAGATCCATGGATTGTAGAAGCCATACAGTAAGTTTTCCTTCATAGGGAGCCCTGGTTGCCTATTTACTTTTCTTTATTCAGCCCAGTCCAGCTGCTTTCCTAGATGGCTTGCCCTTTTTATTTTTAAGACTTTATTTATTTGTTTGAGAGATAGAAAGAGAGAGAGAGAGCACAGGAGAGAGCATGCATGGAGGGAGCCACAGGCAGAGGGAGAAGCAGGAAGCCCAACCTGGGGCTCCATCCCAGGACCCTGAGATCATGACCTGAGCCGAAGACAGACACTTAACCACCTGAGCCAGCCAAAGACAGATACTTAACCACCTGAGCCACCCAGGTGCCTCAGCTTGCCCTTTTTTATATTATTATTTTTGAACTTTTTCCTTTGCCTTTCCTTAAAATACTTATTATATTTCCAATTGTTAGCCTCTTTACTTTGTAAAATGAATGTTTACTCCATTTCTTTGTCTTAACTGAAAACTAACTTTCCCCCCAAAAGGCAAAGTTTTATTTTTTACATCTGCTATGATGGACTAAATATTTGGGATGCTCTCTCACCCCCCACCAATTCATATGTTGAAACCCTAATCACCAATGAAGTGATGTTTGAAGGTGAGCCTTTTGGGAGGTAATTATCTTTAGATGAGGTCATGAGGGTGGAGGCCCCAAGATGAGATTAGCATCCTTTCAAGTAGAGGAAGGGATCAGAAGGTGCCTATATGTAAACCAGGAAAAAGATTCTCCCATGACACCAAATCTGATTGTCACTCTTATCTGGGACTTGCCAGCCTTGAGAACTGTTAAGAAATATATGTCTATTGTTTAAGACACTTATCCTGTGGGAATTGATTACAGCCTCCCCGCACTGACTCTACATAGATAGCACTGCTATGGGTTTATCATTCTTCCAAATTCCGAGAGACAGGGAGGCATTCTTCTAGGTCCCCTTGCCTAATTTCCTTATATTATCTGCTAATTCTCTTAAAAGCCTGTCTTTTTTTTTTTTTTAAGTATGCTACTTGAGGTGGAGCCCATCACAGAACTTGAACTCATAACCCTGAGATCAAGACCTGAGCTGAGATCAAGAACTGGACATTCAACCAACTGAAGCACCCAGGCACCCCAAAAACCTTTCTTTCACTGAAGCCCTCTCCCTATACTCATTATAGTCAAGAACACACACACACACACACACACACACACACACACACACATTTAACTACAACCCACTGAGATGTTCCATAGACACCTAAAATGTCTTCGTGGAGGAAAGGGTGCCAGGCATTTAAGCCCTCATACCCATTAGTCACTGGATGTGGTTGCCCCCAAGGAGGCCTGGGCTTGGGTAGTCTATCCTCTTCAGCACAGGCAGTCATAGAAGAGGGCAGATAGCTGAAAGTATTTTACATCTGTACTCCCAACAGTTAAGGGAATAATCTTTTATTCCAGGAGGGATATTGGGGAAATAAATGACAGCATCAATTATATTCTCCCATTATGTTATTAAGGTACTTACACTTCATATAAGTCCTGGGAGTAACAAGTTCCAGGAATAAAAGGATAAATAATCCAGCACAGGAATAAATGTGAAAACTTATTATAATTAGTGTATATGTTTATTTACTGAGAGACTGCCACAATTATAAAAGACTGAATGTGAATTTTTCATATCGCAGCATTTTAGGATATTGTTGTTCCTTTTGCTCTAAGCTTAATGATATAATTTTTTAAAAAATCTTTTCTCAAGTATCTTCTTTAGGAGATGAGTTTTTATAATTTAATGAATAGAGTAATTTTAAACGAAAATAAAATACATAATAATAATTGCTCACACTTTTGAAGAGCTTAACAGTGTGCCAAGGATGATTCTAACTACTCTGTTATCATTACCATATTACACATGAGAAAAATGAAGCTGAGAGAAAGGGTTAAGTTATTGGCCAAAAGCTGCTTAGTTATGGATTTGACCTCAACACTCTGGCATCAGTGGCTATACTTTTAAAACAACAAGTTATGCTGACTTTTTAATCCTTTACTCATAACTCCAAGAATGGCAAAGCAATTTGTCTCAATATCCTGGTGGGTGACTATTTCTAGAAATTCAACGTAAAGTTTTATAATCCCATCCCCCCCCCCGCCACTGCCTTAGACTTCTGTCTCATAAAATTCCAGGGAAACATTGAAGGGGGTATTGCAAATCTGCTCCCATATTGTTTATTTTATTTCCTGGCTTTAAGATAAATTAATTTCAATTCATATGGAAAAATGAAAATGAGCATATTCACCCTTAAAAGAATAAAATGTGTGCCTGACTGGCTCAGTCCTTAGAGTATGCAGTTCCTGATCTCAGGGTCTGGGTTCAAGCCCCACCTTGGGGATAGAATTCACTTTAAAAGAAAAACAAACAAACATATGATTTCACTCATCTGTGGAATTTAAGAAACAAAACATATGAACATGGGGGAAGGGGAAAACAAAAATAGAGGGAGATGGAAGCAAACCATAAGAGACTCTAAACTACAAGAATAAGCTGAGAGTTGATGGAGGGGAGGTGGGTAGGGGATGGGCTAAATGGGTGATGTGTATTAAGGAGGGCACTTGTGATAAGCTCTTGGTGTTACACGTACGTGATGAGTCACTAAATTCTTCTCCTGAAAGCAATGTTACACTATATGATAACTAACTAGAATTTAAATACAAATTTGAAAAAAATTCCGATAATTTGAATAAAGACAAGAACAGAACAAAAATTTCTTCCTCCATTTTGTCTTCCTCCTCTTCCTCCCCCTCCTCCTTTATCTTCTTTTTTTTTTAAGATTTTATTTTTTTGAAAGAGAGAAGCACAGCTAGAGAGAGAACACAAGCTTGGGGAGTGAGAGAGAGAGAGAAGCAGGCTTCCCATCAAGCAGGGAGCCCGATGTGGGGCTCAGTCCTGGGACTCTGGGATCATGACCTGAGCTGAAGGCAGACACTTAATGACTGAGCCACCAAGTGCCCCCATCTTCTTTTAAAGTAATTGTTGAATCTCATCCTTCTTGGGGAGAAATATAATTATTGTACACTGGCAATAAAAATGAAATCCCCTGGAGGTTGCAAACCAACTTTGTTTCCTATACACTGAGAACTCAACACTGCATAATTCTCCAAGTAATTGTAAATATTTTCTCTGTTAATATTCTTCTAATTTTTAGAATTAAGCTTAAAAAATAACAAGTGTGAAGTAGGAACAAGTACAGAAAACAGAGGGTCTTGATGGGAAATAGGATAAAATGAAGTTATATGCAGTGACCCAGTGCCATTATAAGAACTCAAAATTTTCAGAAAATTTGGTGCGGGACCAGCTTTGGATGCTGCTTAGTTAATTATTAACAGTATTTCATTGCTGCAAAGTTCTACTATTGAATGTAAAATAGTTTATACCCTTGTAAATGAAAATATCTTGTCTATTGCTGATCAAAATATTTTAGTCCAAAAGGACTGTCTCATAACTTCTACTTGTTGCATCTCAAAGGATTTTGGAACTCTCTTATCCCTCTTTAGCTCTAAAAATCAGGAAAATTTTAAAATGAAGAAATAGGAAAAATAAATTAAAATTATTTTTGATACCATCTCAGGATAACTATGGTTAATGTTTGATGTGTGTCCTTCCATCTATACCTATTTTGTACAATCTGTAGATATGAGACAGACTACCTAGTTTGGGGAGCCTAATGCAACAAGAAAGTGTAGGGGCCCATCTTAGGAATTTCAAGATGACAACAGCATTAAGCCAAGTGCAAGGCCCATCTAAGCATGGAACCCTGTCCATCTTGCACAGGTTGCACACCCATGAAACTGGCCCTAGTTTGCTTACTGAATGAGTGAATGTTAAATAACAGAGTTATTGGAGAAGCTAAAGATAAAAATATTGAGGAAAATTCAATGATATAAGTTTAAAAATATTGCAGGTGCTTCCCATTTCTGCATATCCACAATATAATGGAGAATGAAATTAATACGGGATTTAAGAATCCATACTTACATATGGGTAAGAGAAAAAATGAGGCTGAAACTGGTAAGAAACTAATAGCTATCCCAGTAATAGGGAATAACAGATTGAAGAAATAAATAAAATGTTACTTAAAGTGAAAAACCCGGATAGTAGGTCAAAGGAAATCCCTACAGGATATATCAGGAAATGTTTACTTCACATTACTAAGGTTAGTTATTAAAGAAAAACTGAAGCAAGGTAAATTGGTCACTGAACCTTTGCTAACACTTTCCTAAAACATACCCTTTACTGTTTATCATTTTATACATGCAGTTGTTTCATTAATGCGGGGGTATTGATAAATTTTTAACTCCTTTTGCAAACTGGAAAAAAAAATGGGCTGATTGGAAATTATTGGTAATGGAGCTTTGATCCTGCCCTTGAGAGGCTAGGGATTTATATCTCCTAAGATTGCTGTCATGCACCTTGTAAGTAATCAACAAACCTTGAACCATAAATATAAAAATAGATTTGCAAGTCATAGAAACAAAATTGTGGGCATATTTATTCCTTGCATATTCTGACAACAGTATAAATCACTACCAGAGATTACCTTATGAATTTTGGGCTAATTGATAAATAGTCAACTTCTGATTATTTACAATAATGAAGGAAGCAATAATGTGAAGATTTCAGAGAAGCAGGTGAAATAACCAGTAATTTCTGCAGGCTTTGCATTGTGATTTATTGTTAAATTTATTATTAAGTAACATATATGATAGTCTTAATATTACCTTTAATATTATTGCTATAATATTGGTGTATGTTAGTGTAAATAACATGGTATAATATTATTAATATCAATAGTTGATATTAATCATTACATAACTTATGTAAAATATTAACAATTATTAGAGGACATAATATAATATTCACAAAATATACTTTAGCATGCATACCACCCTATGATAAACTCAATCTTTATCACATTTTGTCTGAGTTTCTCTCTAGACTGTCAGCTCATTAAGCCATGGGGATTGTTCCTTATCTTTTCCTAAAGTTTTCCAAAGCATTTGAGCTTAGTTAGCTCTCAATAAATATTTGTTGAATGAACAGTCAATGAATAAGTAACTCTTGAGGAGTATATGACATTACCGAAAGAGTACTTATGCAAACAAAAACCAGAGAAACACAGGTGATAAATAATCAGATGCTACAATATATTAAGATGAAATGGATTATGTTGTATCACAAAGGAAGTCAGAATTGTCTGGGTATGATTTTTGGAAGAGAAAGAGTATGAATGGAGACTTGGTCTGGGCTAAAACTGAACAGTGTGTTCATGGACAAAGGCAAGGATGAAGAAGCCTATTTCAACACTGACTGAATACATAAAAGGAAGAAGGTTGAGGTTTATGCAACTATAAGAAGTTTGAAGCAAAGAGTTCTAGTGCTTTTTTAAATTTATTTAAAAATATTGTTTCTATTATTTTATTAACACAGAAGTAAAAAGTTGAATTAAACATGCTCCTCAGTTCAGGATGCACAGTATTTATTTGTATTTTCCTTTTATTATTTTTAATTTTATTTTTTTTTAAGATTTTATTTATTTGACAGAGAGAAACACAGCGAGAGAGGGAACACAAGCAGGGGGAGTGAGAGAGGGAGAGGCAGGCTTCCCGCCAAGCAGGGAGCCCGATGTGGGACTCGATCCTGGGTCTCCAGGACCATGACCTGAGCCGAAGGCAGTTGTTTAACCAACTGAGCCACCCAGGTGTCCCATGTTCTTTCCCTTTAAAAAAAAGATTGTATTTATTTATTTGACAGAGAGAGAGCACAAGCAAGGGGAGTGGCAGCAGAGGGAGAGGCAGACTCTCCACTGAGCAAGGAGCCTGATGCAGGGCTCAGTCCCAGGACTGGGATCATGACCTGAGCTGAAGACAGATGCTTAACCGACTGAGCCACCCAGGCACCCTTATTTGTTCTTCCTCTAATCCTAATCTGCATTCTATTCTTTCTACCTTCATAGGCACCCACACTAATGTATTTGATATATCGTTACACATGTATGTATTTTTTTAAGCAGAATTTTTTTTAAAGATTTTATTTATTTATTTGAGAGAATGAGTGAGCAAGAGAGCATAAGCCAGGAGGGCAGGGACAGAGAGAGAAGTAGACTCCTCACTGCACAGGGAGCCCAATTCAGCGCTCTACCCCAGGACCTTGAGATCATGAGCTGAGCAAAGGCAGATGCTTAACCGACCAACCGACCTGGTAGTCAACCCAGGCACCCCAATGGTGTTGTTTTTATATGTTTTAAATTTAAATAACTTGTTTCCTTCCAATAAATCTCATTCTGTTCTTCACTCTTCTCATCCAGCCCCATTATACAGGATAGATTAATGGGGTAGCATAGACTTTTAGTTCATTGTTTCTAATGGATAGATGACTACTCTGTCATTGACACATTTGTAACTCTAGTCAGACACACTTGAGACTCAATCAGGTAGCTCCTTATGCTTTATAATGCTCCATTCTGGTCTTCTTCTGGCTCTGCCATCAGTACAGGGAAGGTAGTCTAGGGCCAAAGATATTTCCTCATCAAGAACTTTTACAAGTGTCTTCAGTCTCCCTTACATCTAAGTCATATTTCAGGCACCTAAGACCCCAGAGTTTTCTGCCCAAATGTCCCTAAGCCATCTGTTTTCCACATCCATACTGGCTTTGTCCCCCAAAATCAGATTGTTCTTCTGGTGTACACAGCTCTAGAATGGATGGGTGGTCAATGGACAGCTGTATGTAGGAATTGTGGATGGATTTTATACGTGTGAGTTAAAATGCTCACATATCTACAGGTGAAATCCCTTGCAATGTTAGAGAGAGCAGATGGGAATGCAGGAAGAGAAGGAAGAAGAGAATAGAATAGAGGATGGATGGTAGGAGTGAACTGAGGTAATTTGTCTCATTGGAGAAAAATTTATATGGAAAAATATACATAGGCCCACGTTTAGTAAGTTTACATAATTGCTAAAAAATGCAACCCCTGAGTGTGTGTGTGTGTGTGTGATGTTTTTAATTCAGCAAAACTACAAGCTGACAGGTATGAAAACATTCATCTTTGCATTGTTTGTGCAATCACTGAGTTGGAGGCAACCTACTATTACTGGAGGGAAATTAGGTCAGGATTTGAGTATTCACTCTTGTTAACTGATTATCTTTTTGTCTATCCCCTGACTTTCATATATCACCTATCACCTCCTAGATTATGTAACTTTTGTTTGCTTTAAAAACTCTTTTTCTATTATCTATTGCCTTTGACAGATGTATTCATTTTATAGTTCTAAATAGTTGGTCACTGTTTGATGTGCTCTTCTTTAATCTTGCTTTTTCTAAGTAATATATTTTATTTTTAGAGCAGGTTTAGGATTAAAGAAGAAGTGAAAAGTACAGAGACTGTCCATATGATTTCTCAGCCTTAAGTTTCCTCTATTCTGAATATAGTGCATTAAGCCTTAAGTTTCCTCTATTATGAATATCATGCATTGGCATGTTATGTTTGATACAAATGATGAACTGATATTGTGACATTATCAACTGAAGTCATAGTTTACTTAGGGTTTATTTTTTGTGTTGTACAAGTGTTGAGGAGTTCACTAAATGCATAATATCTTTTACCCACTATTAAAGAATCATACAAAATAGTTTCACTGGCCCAAATCCCTCTCTGCTGCACTTACTCATTCCTACTCTCTTCCTGCCTCCTGAATTTGGTAACAATTGATCTTTTTACTGTCTTCATTGCTTTATCTTTTCCACAATGTCATATAGTTAAAATTATATAGTCTGTAATCATTTTAGACTGGCTTCTTTCACCTAGAAATATGCATTTAAGTTTCCTCCATGTCTTTTTGTGACCTGATAGCTTATTTCTTTTTAATCACTGAATAATCTTTTGTTTTATGGACACTATGTAATTTTTTATCCATTTGTCTATTGAAGGACATCTTGGCTGCTTCCAAGTTTTGGAGATTTTGAATAAAGCCGTTATAAACATTAGTATGAAGGTTTTTGAATAGATAAAGGTTTTCAACTCATTTCATTAAATCCACTGCAGTTATTGGATCAATAATAAGACTATGTTTGGCTTTGTAAAAAGCCATTAATCTGCCTTCAAGAATGGCTGTATTATTCTACATTCCCACTAACAATGTAAGAGAATTCCTGTTGCTCCACATCCTTGTCAACATTTAGCATAGCCTATGTTTTAGATTTTAGCCATTCTTTTAGCTGTGTAGTGGTATCTCTTTGTTTTAATTTGCAAATCTCTAATGACATATGATGTTGAGCATCTTTTCATATGTTTATTTGCCATCTGTATATCTTTTTTAGTGAGGTGTCTGCTCTGATCTTTTGCTCTCTTTCTAATTGTGTTTTCTTATTGTTAAATTTTTAAATTTCCAGCAAATTTTTAATTTAAGTCCTTTTCAGATATCTCTTTTGCACATATTTTCTTCTAGTCTGTGGCTTATCTTCTCATTCTCTTAATCATGCGTTTCACAGAGCAGCTTTTTATTCTAATGAAGTCTACCGGATTCTTTTTTCTTATATAGATTGTGCTTTTGTGTTGCATATAAAAGTCATCACCAGAGTCAAGATAACCTAGGTTTTCTCCTGTTGTCTTCCATAAGATTTAGTTTTGTGTTTTACATTTAGGTCTATGATTTTTGTTTTGTGGGCTTTTGGCTTTTGTTAATTTCTAAATACGAGAACATTTTAATTTTTTTTTTTTTTACAGAGATAGAATGCACAAGTGTGCATGAGTGGGTTTGGGTGGGGGACAGAGGAGGAGAGAGAGAACGCACAAGTGTGCACATGCAGGGTTGGGGGGGGCAAAAGGGGATGGAGAGAGAATTCCAAGCAGACACAGAGTCTGGAGTGGGGTCCAATCTCATGACCCCGAGATCAAGACCTGCGCTGAAATCAAGAATTGGTTGCTCAACAGATTGTGCCACCCAGGCACCCCTTAATCATTTTTAAACCATTGATATCTAATTTTAGTGAATTACGGTAAAAGAACATGGCCTAATGCTTCATCATATTCCACTTGTTTTTTAAAATTAATTTTTATTCTAATTCATTGATTTTGTATTTTTTCTCCCTCTTTCTTCCTCCCTCCCTCTCTCTCTCTCTACATGTATGTACATATATATGCACATACATCAACACTATAATAGTACATATGTATCATATTGCATGTTCTATTATATATAATAGTATATGTTTACATGTTTATATACTGAAAATATTATATTATCATACTGCTCTGTGCTTATTAAGTAAATCACAGGAATCTTCTATATATATGTTTATTTCCTTCTGTTTGGATTAACAGTTTCTGAGAATGCTGCTGTAAATATGAACAAGGGGGAAATCTCATGAAATTTATGTGGTGGAGGCAGATGAAGGCAAACAGCTGACATTAGAGGAGGTATGGGCATCTGCACATGCAGAGCCAGCCCTCCTTGTGAGATTATAATCTTGACTGAAACTAAGAAGAGTGAGACAATTCTGAATTTAAAGTCAGCACTTCTCCTTGAAAGCAAGCAACTGGGGCACATTTCTAAATTGAGAACTACATACTATAGTCCTAAATATTGGAAGATTATAAATCAAGACAATAAACAATTAAGTCAATTATTCTATGTATTTTCCTTGCAAGGATATTTCATAAAAACCTGGAAGGTCATATTTAATTGTCTGATTAAAGAAGAAATTGTTAAGTGGTATCCAGAGTATTTTTAATACAATATTTTCCTTCCTCTAGCTTTATATGCTTGTAGATTTATCTCTTCATTAGTGGATATTACCTTATTATAATCTGTATTATAGTAGTGCTATTGTAACCTTTTCTTGTGAAGTGCTAAAGGTTTCCAAGACTGCTGTTTTAGAATGTGGGCCATTGTTATTTGTGCACTCACTGAAAAGCTGCAAATGCTTTCTTGTATCCTCCTGAACTTTGTACTTCATATGCATTGCTCTTGGAGATATGCTGAATAGACATTTAATGTTAATGTAGAATGACAATAATGATTCTGGCTGTGCCTATTTAGCTTAATCAAATATATCAATCTATGAGACAGCTGGATTTTTGTGGGGAAGGATCTTATTCAAATATGCAAACTTTTCTTTGCTATCAACAATTATATTAACAATGCAAATTCATGGGAATGTCTCCCTTTTGACATTTTTCTTCTGGGTCACATAATCACCATAATCATACCATATAGTGATAATGACAGTGCTTGGCCTTTGCATTAGCCTTTTAGCTAAAAACCCTTAAGAGATATCGATTAATTAATCCTTTTCCATC
>PITA01000854.1:74114-231443 GCA_004023965.1 Spilogale gracilis
AGGAGGAGGAGGAGGAGGAGGAGGAGGAGGAGGAGGAGGATGGAACTCAATGCCACCAAAAATATCTCAGACAGGAGAAGACTGAGGAGGAGATTCAGTTATGATGGTTGAGGCATTTCTGATGAGGATCAGTCCCAGAACATCTTAAACCACACCCATCTGCTTACCACCCCTATAGTTTCCTGAGAGGTATCATCAATAAAGTGTACTCCAGGCAAGTGGGTGTTTCAGGCAAGTGCACACTGCCTAGGATTCTGACTGCAAATTCCCATGTACATTTCTCATCTGATGGATTGCACTGAACTAATTGAAGGCCCTTAAGGTGTGTTCTGTCCCTCAGAATTAGGTTCCTGGAGAGTCAAGATAAAGCAGCCTCTCTGAATCATCCCTCCAAATCCTCTATTTGTTTACTGGTTGTTTGGTTGCTTGATTTGTTTTTTTTGTTGTTGTTGTTTGTTGGCTCCAAAGGGATTCTGACATGTGGAGGTTGTTATCACTCAAGCATAAGAAGTCCTCAATTCATCTTTTCATAATTGCTTTCATGGAATTCTGATAGAAAATACCTATCCAAAGTAAATGAATTATGGAAAAGAAGCTGTCAAAAAGTGAAAAGGAAACCTAAGGTGAAAAATAATTTTTAATGTATTGGTCTATTTCTGATTCAAAAGTATACCTTTAAAAGTCCTCAAATAGGGATAGTCACAATAAAAAACACAAAGATCTCACAGAAAATAACATAATAACAACAAAAAAAAGTAAAACCAAAACCAACCTAATTCGAGAAGCTAAGAAGGAATTTGCTGGGAATATAAAATAGATAAATCAAATTTAAGAAATCCTGGTGGTGCAGTTGGGTGAGTGTCCAAGCCTTGGTTTCCACTCAGGTCATGATCTCAGGGTTGGAGATCAAGCCCAGTGACAGGCTATGTGCTGAATGCAGAGTCTGCTGAAGTTTCTCTCTCCTTCTCCCTATGTCGCTCCCTGTCTTGCTCTCTCTCAAATAAATAAATCTTTATGTATATACACATATACATATATATTTATTTACATTTATATATTTTAATATTGGACTCATTCTTTCTTTCTTTATTTATTTTTTTAAAGATTTTTATTTATTTGACAGCGAGAAACACAGCGAGAGAGGGAACACAAGCAGGGGGAGTGAGAGAGGGAGAAGCAGGCTTCCCGCCAAGCGGGGAGCCCGATGTGGGACTCGATCCTGGGTCTCCAGGACCATGACCTGAGCCGAAGGCAGTTGCTTAACCAACTGAGCCACCCAGGCGTCCCTGGACTCGTTCTTTATAAAATTCGTTATATTTCTAGGAGCATTAACACATGCAAAAATAACAGCAATGATCACTCTAAATCCTATTACACAGAATAATTAATAGTAACACTTGACAACTATCAGTACGGATACATTCTGTATCTGCAATAAATATGCAAATGCATCAGTAAAGAGAGAGGGACAAGTTGACCAAACAATCTATAGGAATATTTTTATATTAATGGGAACATACTTCAAGTACAATATAATATATGTTAACTGTGGTTTGGGTAAAAGCATTATCTTTTTTTTCCAGTTTGCATATAGTACCAGAATGTTTTAAGGGCTGTCAAAGAACTAACTCCCCAAACATGCTTGTTTCTCATTTAGCTCATGTAGTTGCGACAAGAAAACATTCAAATTTACCTAAAAGACACTATTCTACAATGTGCCATTAACGTTACACTAATGATTCAAATTAACTTATTAAAAATCCTTTTTATAACTACTTTATTTTAGTAATATATTTTCATTTCTCATAATATGACTTATATAGATGTGTCTTTTAGATGTAGCAAAATCAGAAATTTAAAAACCTTATCCTTGGAGATATTCTGACTTGTAATTCTCAAAGAGACACTCTGCCATATGTCTTCTGTCTTCATCTGTGAAAATATATCATATCAGTGGTTTTATTTACTTCAGAATTGAGAATGGTATATTTCGATTTGTTAGTTTTAGAAGAAACATAGTTAAAATAGTAAAAGGGAACCCTTTTAAACAGAGACCTCAGGATTCCATGGTGATTAGTCTCTAAGTGAATTTAAAAAATTTTGTACTTACATTGTTTTTGTTGTTTAGTTGGAAAAATGGTAACAGCTTGGAAGGTGACAACTGGAAATTGATCCCCAGATAATTTCTATACCTTTATATGAAAATCACCTTACATGATTTGAAACATAAGGTTGCAGTTTTGGAAAAGCTGCTATTGAATTATATTATACTGATACTACCTGAAAATCTGATGGTGACGTTAGCAGTGCTAGCTCTGCACTAACGATGTTAGCTTTGGACCTATTGCAGCAAAATTCCTTCTCAGAACATAAAGCATTTTAAAATGGTTCCCAAAGAGCAGATATCTTGTCCATTGAAATGTTTAATCTAAAAAAAAGTTTTTAGTTTAATTCTAAGATTGCATTATGCTTATCAGAGTGTTTCATAATACTAATTATTACAGAGTAATTAATATTCAATTTGCAACAATACAGTGAAGAGCAAATGAGAAATACTTCTGCAAACATTTGTAAAGTGAAAACATCTAAATTGAAAAAGATTATGCAATTCTTTCTTCTAATGGATTATCTACTGGGTTCTGAATATCACAAAGAGAAATGGTTTTTCAATGTTATAACGAATTTACATATCAAATATTAAAGAAAAAGAAAGCAATTCACTGTAAGAAAGATATCTTCTATGTGTTTAATAAATATGATTATGTGTTTAATCAAATAGAAAGGCATGTTATCATTAGATGAATTTGATTAAAATCCCAAATCATTATTTTTCACACACACACACACACACACACACACACACACACTATATTCACATATAAAAATTCCTGGAAAACTGGCTCAGGTGGAAAACAAGGATGTAGAACAAAGTGTTTCTAATTCTACATCAGATTCATGTTTCATATAATATATTAAATATGCTATATAACTTGTTATACGTGTGTACACACACATACACAAACACACATACTATTGTCAAATACAATTGTAACCATTACCCCTGAATTAAGGTCGAGATTGGTGCTTGCTGAGGACATAACCAGAGGATATCAAACCCCTCTTCAGCTTTAGCTGGAGCAATATTATATTATAAGATAGAGTGTGAATAGTGTGTGCTTTCAGCTCTGACTTTTAATAGCAGTGGTTTGTGAGAACCATTTGATTATAAATACATAGCTTCAAAACTCTGCTCACAGAAATTTTATTTTAGGAACCAAAATCATCAACACCATGGTTATGTAGGAAATAGGCTCAGAAACATAACAGAAAGGCATGTTGTGGTCTAATGGGGCTCAGTGGGGAAAAAAAGAGATTAAAGAGGACAATGATTTTGAGTAAAATTTGAGAAAGGGGAATGCTTTTTATAACTGGGTCCTTAAACCAAGAGACATCTTTTTAGTTCAAGCTTTATCTTTTAAATTTGTTTTCTAAAGAAGGAAAGAGCAAAAGAATTTTGATTTTCTTTTTTAATACTCTGACCAAAACCTAACCAGGAGTTTTCAAGCTGTTTGCTTTTCTCCTATGTAATTTATTTAAATCCCTAGGATTTATTTTTCTGCATTGCAAGTACATTCACCTCGACTCCTTGCAGTCCATCATTGTCAAGATGATACATTTTTTCCTTTGTAGTCAAAACAAAAACAAAAAAATCTTATAAATATTTGTCGATTCTAATGACTAATTTTTAACTCAACCAGCTTCAAAAAATACGTTTTTTTTTTCCCTCCGGGAATAGTAGAAATCCTTTGCATTAGTAATATGGAACTTCAAACATAAACAGAATATTTCATTTGGTCTTCCAATTCTCCATTACAGGCATGCTGTGTACAGAGGTACTATATGATATACAAAGTGATGTTAGTACTAAAGAACAGCCTTAAAGTCATATATCCTGGAAGGTATGTACATTTACATCTTATGTTGATGACTATGGATTTTTATTATACTACCTGGACTTTGACTTCTCATTGATGGAAATTCTTACAAACACAATGATAGCAGTTTCAAAGCTGGAACCAAGCAGTGCAAGTATTTGAAATACAGAAAAATGACCTGATATTGAATATTTATTTTTCAAACAACTTTAAAATGGAGGAAACATTTTCAAATTGACATAGCTGCATATCTAAATTTATGGGTGGGCACACTTGTTAAAAGTGAAGCTGATAATCTCGATACATTCAGAACATCAAAATAACTTGAAGACCAAGTTGCTAGCTCAGAAATGTTAAGGAAGGCAAGAATTTTCCTGTGAGCGGGTACTAACTTGTGCAAAAGTCTAGCTGTGTGGATAGTAGTTCAACATTTAAAGACATCAATGTACTTTTTACTCAACCATTACTCTGGTTGATGTTAAATTAATACAATGCCCAGATATATAGTCATTACATGAAGGTAGTTTGCTTTTGGGTGTTTAATATGGCTTTTAGTAGTAATTCTACATTTACTGTTCCCAGAGTGCTTTTTAGATGGAGAATGGGGACAGAATTGCTTGATAGAGCATTCACTTTGAGGAGGAGCTTAATATCTAATGAATACACAACATGTAAGTGCCCAAAATATCTTTGGAGCATTCACCAAAAAAGTTTATGATGCCTATATACTACAAATACATCAAACTTGTTAGGAAAGGAAGAAATGTGAGGGAGTAACCGAGAACCTTCATATAGCCCAATTATTATGATAAATCTGTACATTTGATGGGAAAAGCATAAAATAAACTGGTATATTTTACTATCTAATTGACTAAGCATCAGGTTGCACTGTATTAAGAAAGTGTCAAAAAACTACATTGATATGAATGAATGAATACCGATCCTCATACAGAATCATGCATTCAAGTTGAAGTTCTGGACTATGGCTTATCTGAAATAATATCTTGAAGCAAAATCACTTAATTATGGAAGTGTGAGGGATGGTATCTTAATATGGAAAAAATATTTAAAGAATACACAAAGGACCCTTGAACTTACTTTCTCTTTTTCCCTAGTAAGTAACCAATCACTGCTCTAGTTACAGCATTAGACCAATTTCCCCGGTGGACCCTGAAGGCAGGACTTTAAATCTTGCCAGTGCTACTTAATTCATACTTCAATAATGTATAAAAATCAGTTAGCTTATGATAGAGTTGGAATTAGGTTTAGAGTTAGTTATGTTTCATCAGAAATCTGTCATCTTCTTCCCTGTTTCCCTCTGTAAATCATCTTTCTCCAACAAGTGAGGACTTTCATGATTAGTTCAGCCTTCACTGAACCCTGACAGCAAACTTTTATAGGTATACTATATAGCTTTAAAACCTGTTATGTGTCATTATTCACTACTGTTTCATGATGTATTTAATTCAACAGCAAATTGTGTTTCTCATAGATATAAAGTAGTATGCTTGGTATTAAATTTATTAATTATTTTTCAAACTAGATTATCTTCTCTTCTTTGAAGTCATGCTGTTCCAGTTTTTTGCCATCCTTAAGATGGATTAAAAAGATAGATGTCAGACAAATGTTTGTTTTTGATTAGTGCCCTTTGCAATTGACCCCCAATTGCATTAGCTATGGTAAGCAGAAGTCATAACCTAGGGAAGAAAGTCACTGTATTTTTAATAATTATTTTTGCAGCAAATGCTTTGGTTGGTTATGAATTTCAGAGCAAACAGGTATTGTGTCCGGGTAGGTCTGCCTCACATAGGAATGGAGAGCTTCCTGGGATCCCTACTGAGTCCTTGGTGCCACCCAACAGAAATTACCTCTTTCAGTCTTGCTGCCTGAAATTTCTATATCTTTGCTTCAGCTCTGTCTCATACAACCTCTTGAAATAGGAAAGATAACTAAGGGCTTAGGTGTCAAATATCGTTCATGAAAGTGGAAACTAAAAAAAGGAATCTCTGAATTGCTTTTCTTTTTCAGATCTGCTTGACTACTATCTGCAGAAAGTGTTTTTGCTCATGAGTTAAAGTGTCATTTTCCAAGCACCTTCTAAAGAGGAATGGGGATGAGGAGCCAGAGAAAACTTATATTCATCAGAAATGTTAATTACAGTGCAGACTGAAATATTCATAGCAACACTATCCATGCTATCCACAACCAGAAACTACTCAAATGTCCATCAACAATAAATTGGATACATTGTAGAAATTCACCCAATGCAATACAATAGGGCACAGCATACAAATGTGCATGAATTGAATGATGTTCCAACAAAAGAAGCCAGACACAAAGCATTACATATTGTGTGATGCACTTATAGAAGAACAATACTTGTCACCCCAGGGTTGTAAGGACTGGAAGGGAGCATGAAGGATGTCTGGGGTACCCCTTATGTTGTTTCTTGGTCTGGATCTATTACATGCACATGTAAAATCTCAGCTTATGGAAGTCTATTGAGTCAATTAGGATGTATATTCTTTTCTGTATGCATATTTTTACTTAAAAAAAGTTCAGATATAAAGAGAGGAAATACACATATCAACCTAAAACATGAAAGTTCGACTGGGTGCCTTTTCTCCCACTGTAAGTGGATAATTTTCTGGGGAAAAATGTAAATGAAAGCTACTATATATATCCTTTTAAAGATTTTTTAAAAGATTTATTTATTTATAATTTTTTAAAAGATTTTATTTATTTATCTGACAGAGAGACAGAGAGCACAAGCAGTCTGAGTAGCAGGCAGAGGGAGAGGGAGAAGCAGGTTCTCCACAGAACAGGATGCCTGATATGGGGCTTGATCCCAGCACGCTGGGGTCATAACCTGAGCCAAAGGCAGATGTTTAAATGAATGGGCCACCCAGGCACCCCCTATTTATTTATTTTAAAGGGAGAAAAAGAACATGAGTGTGAGGAGCAGACAGAAACAAAGAGAATCTCAGGCAGACTCCCCATTGAGCATGGGCAGAGCCCAATGTGGGACTTGAGGTCAGGATCTTGAGATCAGGGCCTGAGCTGAAATGGAGAGTTCAAAACTTAACTGAATGACCCCCCCAAGAGGGCTGCCCCTCCTTTTACAGATTTAATTTATTAATCAATTGATATCAGTTTATCAATTGCTTACACCACATCAAAGAAAACAATAGCATAGGGTTCCTGCCTTTATGAAAACAAAATTAACATCCAGATTTTATGTTTATGTTCCTAACCTTGATAATTATCCAGAGATCAGGTTGAGTAATTAACAAAATTTATGCAGATGTACAATATTCAGATGGGCCCTGAAGGATGTTTAGGGTTTTTTTTTTAATTAAAACTTTTAATTAAATTAAAATTTATAATTTTTATTTTTAAATTGGAATTTAAAAAAAATCTCAGTAGCTTATTGTTATAGTTGTAGATTCACATGCAGTTGTATTTGTTTATGTATATATGTATGTATGTATGTGTGTATGTATTTTAATGATTTTATTTGACAGAGAGAAACACAGTCAGAGAGGGAACACAAGCAGGGGGCATGAGAGAGGGAGAAGCAGGCTTCCCACGGAATAGGGAGCCTGATGTGGTGCCTGATCACAGGACTCCAGGATCACGACCTGAGTTGAAGGCACATTCTTTTTTTTTTTTTTTAAGATTTTATTTATTTATTTATTTATTTATTTATTTATTTATTTATTTAGCTAGAGAGGGAACACAAGCAGAGGGACTGAGAGAGGGAGAAGCAGGCTTCCCAACGAGTAGGAATCCAGATGTGGGACTCGATCCTGGGTCTCCAGGATCATGACCTGAGCCGAAAGCAGTCGCTTAACCAACTGAGCCACCTAGGCGCCCCTGAAGGCAGATTCTTAATGACTGAGCCACCCAGGGACCCATCACATGCAGTTTTAAAGAAATAATGCAGAGAGGTAGTTTGATCAGTGTCCATCATGGTAATGTTTTGCAAAATCATTGAATAATATAGGATATTGACATTGAAACAGCATACTAATTTTGTTTAGATTTTCCAGTTTAATTTAATTGTGATGGTGTGTGTGTGTGAGTAAAGTTCAGTCCAATATTGTCACCTATATAATTTCATGTATTCACTTGGCAAGATACTGAACAACAGGCAAGATACTGAACAGGTCAAGTGTCTCAAGTCCCCTAGTTTACCATTTTTATAACCACACCCAACCCTTTCCTTCCCTCCTTTCTCTACCCTCACTTTGTCTCTAATTCATGGTAACCACTAATCTGCCTTCCATTTCTAAAATTTTGTCACATAGGAAATGTTATGTAAATGTAAATGGAATTGTATACTATATGACTTTCTGACTTTTTTTTTCACTTAGTTTATCTTCCTGGTGACTCATCTAAATTGTTACATGCATCTATTGCTGGTTCCTTTTCATTATTGAGTAGTATTTCCTAGTACGTATGTGCCACTTTATTTATCCAGTCATCTGTTGAAAGATATCTGGGCAGATTGCAGTTTCGGGCCACTGTAAGTCAGGCTGCTGTGCACATTTGTGTCCAAAGATCTGACTCAAGGTGGGCAAATGTGGTAGGTACAAATGGAAATAAGGTTAGGTGGTTAAGAATGTTGTTTAGAAACTATTTAGGGATATTAAAAAAAAAGATTTAGGGGTGCCTGGCTGACTCAGTCAGTAGAGCATGTGACTTTTGATCTTGGGATCATGAGTTCAAGCCCCACACTGGGTGTAGAGCTTACTTTAAAAAAAAAAAAATTAAAATGTAGGTAGAAGTATGTAAATGTTGAATTTACTATAGCAGATAAAGGACCACTGTCAGTTTCTTAGCAGATGAGAGTCCTGCTGTGTTAATTCTATTGGCAACATTGAGGCAACCTAGATGCAGTAGTTCTCAGTTGTGGCTGAATGTTCCACTCATTACACTAAAGTGGGAAACTTAAAAACCCGAATGCCTGGGCTGCACAACAAACCAATTAAATCAGACTCTCGGGGTGCCTGGGTGGCTCAGTTGGTTAGGCGACTGTTTTCGGCTCGGGTCATGATCCTGGAGTTCCGGGATGGAGCCCCACACCCGGCTTCCTGCTCGGCGGGAAGCCTGCTTCTCCTTCTTTCGACTGACTTATGTTCCCTCTTTGGCTGTGTTTCTCTCTGTCAAATAAATAAATAAAATCTTAAAAAAATATCAGACTCTCAGTGAATCTCAAGTACCCATAGTTTTCAAAATTTCCCCGACTAACCCAAGGCGTGGCCCCGCTGGACCAAAGGTAGGTAATCTGATCATGAAGTAGTTCCTGTAATCCAAGGGTGAAATGGAAAGGAATTCAGTCATGGGGAATGAAACTGGATGGTTTGAAGGGAGAAATGTCAGTGTTTGATGATGAAGAAGACATGGGGAAGACAGCAAAGAATGGATTAAGAGTTTCCCAAAGTTCTAAGCTGAATGGTGGATTTGTAGAATTTTTATGGGGAGAAATTTAGGAGGTCTTCAGTGGTCATAATTTATTTGCTTTGATGGTAATGCATTCAGGTAGAGATTATTTTTTTTTAGAGACGCTGGAAATTTTCATATTCAAAATAATCCATTTCCCCCATAGAAATCAAAGTTCCATTTTTACATTAAAAACAAACTTTTATTCATCTTAGCAGACACCGATGTTTCATTAAATGCTTCTGTTTGCAGTATCCTGAGGTGATAATATTGCTTGTCTTCTATGATGAACAAGTTTCAAACCTGGATACTCACTGCCATAAACTGAAATGAAAACACATCTTTATAATATATGAAATTAGTTATAGCTGTGCTGTGGGTCTGGCAATCAGGTATTCAAAACTTGGCAATAGCAAAGAAGAGCCAAGTGGCTTTCATAATGTATTTTTAAATGAAAGTCGTAAAGAAAACTCCATTTCATTAAGTGCTTGAAGAGAGCTTCTTGAAAATGTATTCAGTTAGAGAAGCTCAGTTCCCAAGTGAGTCCTGTCACTCCACAGTAGGTGAGTTTATTTTCCACAGTGACTGAGTTTGGTACTATTGAGTTGTTTTCCTTGTCACCTTAGGCAAGTTGAATGGCTAATGGGATCGTTCATAGGATATACAGTCGGTTATGGAGTTCTAACTAGCTGGGATTAGCTATGACTAAAATCAATTATCACAGTCCACTGGTCCACAGAAATCAGAGGGTCCTCTCATTTCTGTTCCTAGTGAACAGCTGTACTCAGTCCCCAAGAGGAGAAAAATATTACCAGCAAAATTGATGCTAATTAGCACCCACATTGGCAGTCAGAATAGAGACACTGAGAAGAAAATTTGCAAAATGAGGCTGGTTAAGGGCAGTAAAAAATTGTGGCACTAAAATTAGCCAAGTATAATAAATGACTTTCAAGTGATTTTCTGAAAACCCATATTCTTCACTTAATCAACACATTAAAGGACTATTTTGTCAGTGATGTGATATAGGTTGTACATTCTGTTATTTATTCAAGTATTTTTACTTCAAAATATCCAATATCGGCAAACTTTCTGCAACCACCAAATGTTATTTGCTTGCTGTATATGTTTGCCATGGCAAACACTTTCTCTAGTAGATTAGTGTTGGCAAGCATCAGCCAGTCAACAAAAATTGGTCTTTTGCTCAGAAAGTAGATGATCATTCTTTTGGTTGTCCTTTAAAATTCTACCTTTAGATACTCATTTCTTTAGTGTATCACTTTAAGATTAAAAGAATTCAGTAGGAACAATATGGCTTTTCAATTATTTACAACTTAGTGTAAATAAATTTTAGATCATTACTTGAGTATACATTGAAACAAGAAAGGTTGGAAGAATAAGAGCCTCAAAAATACAAAATGTTTACAAAATGGCATTTCCATGCTTACTGTATAATTTAGATATCAGTTGAATTTAATTAGTACTTTTACCTTATTTCTTATGGCATTATTTTCAAGACGAAATATTATTTGTGGTAAAAAAGATCATGTTTTATTCCAACTAAATAGACACTGAGGTGGACAGCTTCATTGAAAACTCATTTTATTTTGGAAAAGCCATACAATTTAGCTTCTGCAATTTATTACTGACATGCTAGGAAGGACTGATGTCTAAATTCAATCAAATATTTGTGTTATCATTTTTCTTTGAAGATGGAATTGTCAATGGAGTGATACTGGATTAGGCAGCTGGTGTGACAGCAAGCATTTCAGGGGAATCATTGATTGTGGTAATGTCCTTTATTGACATGCTTCTGCTTTCTTATTAAACAGTGGTGTAAAGGGTAAGACGCTGGCAGGGAATAAGAAATGGTTTAAACTGGCTGATTAAACTTCCTTGATAACTCTACTAGCACACACACATTTTTATACACAATATTGTTACTTCTGCTCTGGCCAGCAGGCTATTAAGCAATTCTCTTCCCTCTTCATGAATAAGTTCTGTGCCCTTCAAAAACATTCTTCAAACCTCTGCAGGAAGACAAAAACAAACACAGAATAAGAAAAAAAAATCTGCTTTTGATAAAGTTATATCCATTCTAGAAGAACATGATAATACCTTTATGACTGTAGAGGACTTCAGGGTTTATAAGCTATTTTCATAAACATCTTGTGTAGTAACCAAACAGGTATCATTATCTGGAAACTACATTTGCCTATCTAGCAAAGTATGGGATTGGAATCAGGACACTTACCTTCCTGATTGTTAATGGTGATGAAAGGCTAGTGCCTATTTTATATTTGAGTTTCATAAGTGCCTGTAGCTATGCAATTTCATTTAACATATGCACATTTATTCTAGAGCCAGAGAAAGACATCACTAAAAGAAGAGAATTGCAGGCCAATATCCCTGACAAACATAGTGCAAAATTCTCAATAAAATACTAACAAATCGAATTCAACAATACATTAAAAAAATCACCATGATCAAGTGGGATTGATTCCTGGGCTGCAAGTATGCTCCAATATTCTCAAATCAATCAAAGTGATCTCTCACATCAATAAGAGAAAGAATAAGAATCATATGCCTTTGACAAAGTACAACATCCATTCATGATAGGCAATCTCAACAAAGTAGGTTTAGAGGAACACACCTAAACATAATAAAGGCCATCAATGAAAATCCCAAAGCTAGTATTGTCCTTAATGGGAAAAAAACAGAGCTTTTCCCATAAGGTCAGAGCTCAGCACTTATATTTAACATAGTACTGGAAGTTCTAGCCACATGAATCCAACAACAAAAAGAAATAAAAAGTGTTCAAATCAGAAAGGAAGAAGTGAAACTCACTATTTGCAGGGGACATGATACTGTGTAGAAAACTTGAAAGACTCCACCAACAAACTGCTAGAACTGGTAAAGAAATTAGGTAAAATCACAGGATAGAAAATCAGTGTACAGAAATCTGTTGCATTTCCATACACCAATAATGTAGCAGCAGAAGGAGAACTTAAGAAAACAATCTCATTTACAACTACACCTAAAACAATAAAATACTTAAGAATAAACTTAACCCAAAGAGGGGAAAGACCTCCACTTTGAAAACTACAAAACAGTGATGAAAGAAATTGAAGATGACACAAACAAATGAAAGACATTCCGTGCTAATGAATTGGAAGAACAAACATTATTAAAATATCTATAACTACCAAAAGCGTTCTACACATTTAATGCAATCCTTGTCAAAATACCAATAGCATTTTTTCACAAAACTAGAATAAACAATTCTAAAATTTGTATGGAACCACAAAAGCCAAAGCAGCCTTGAGAAACAAAACCAAGTTGGAGACATCACAATTCCAGACACCAAGTTAATTAAAAAGCTGTAGTCATCAAAATAGTACAGTACTGACACAAGAATAGATACATAGATCAATAGAACAGAACAGAAAATCCAGATAAATCCATGATTATATGGTCAATTAATCTTCGATAAAACAGGAAAAAAATATCCAATGGGAAAAGGATAGTCTCTTCAACAAATGGTGTAGGGAAAACTGGGCAGCTGCACACAAAACAATGAAATGGGACCCATTCATTACATCATACACAAAAATAAATTCAAAATGGATTAAAGACATAAATGTGAGATCTGAAACCATAGAAATCCTAGAAAAGAATGAGATAGTGATTTCTTTGATATTAACCATAGCAACTTCTTTCTGAATATGCCTCCTGAGGCAAGGGAAACAAAGGTAAAAATAAACTAAGGACTACATCAAAAGAAAAGTTTCTGCACAGTAAAAGAAACAATTAACAAAACTAAGAGTCACCCTACTGAATGGGAGAAAATATTTACAAATGATATATCTGATAAAGGGGTAGTATTCAAAATACATAAAAAACTCATACAACTCAATATCTCAAACCAAATAATCCAGTTATAAATGCACAGAAGGGGGTGCCTGGGTGGCTCAGTTGGCCCCTGGGTGGCTCAGTTGGTTGAGCGACTGCCTTTGGCTCAGGTCATGATCCTGGAGACCCAGGATCGAGTCCCACATTGAGCTCCCTGCTCAGTGGGAAGCCTGCTTCTCCCTCTCTCACTCCCCATGCTTGTGTTCCTTCTCTGATTGTGTTTCTCTCTGTCAAATAAATAAAATCTTAAAAAAAAATGGACAGAAGACATGAACAGATATTTCTCCACAAAAAACATACAAAGGACCAACAGATACATGAAAAGATACTCATCATCGCTCGTCATCAGGGAAATGCAAATCAAAACAGCAAGGAGATATCACTTCACACTTGTTAAAATGGCTAAAGTAGAAAACCTAAGAAACAACAGGTGTTGGCGAGGATGTGGGAAAAAAGGAACCATTGTGCACTGCTGATGGGAATGCAAACTGGTGTACTCACTGTGGAAAACAGTATGGAGGTTCCTCAAAAGATTAAAAATAGAACTATCTTATAATCCTGTAATCATACTACTGGGTATTTATCCAAAGAATATAGGAACCCTAATTCAAAAAGGTATGCACCCCTATGTTTATAGCAACATTTCTGCAATAGCCAAATTATAGAAATACCCTGTGTTGGTCAACAAATGAATGGATAAATATAAAATGATCTATCTATCTATATAACTATCTCTATCTGTATCAGTTACTTATCAGCCACTTCATGCATACATACAATGGAGTAGTACTCAGCCATCAAAATGAATGAAATCTTGCATTTGCAACAACAGAGATGGAGCTAGAGAGTATAATGTGAGTGAAATAAGTCAATCAGAGAAGAACAAATACCATATGCTTTCACTCATATGTGAAATTTAAGAAACAATGCAAACAAACAAATGGAAAATAAAAAGAAAGGAAGAGAGAGAGAAATCTAGAAACAGACTCTTATTTTTAGAGAACAAACTGATGGTTACCAGAGGGTGGGTGATCAGAGGAAGCTTTACAGAGGTGATGGGGATTAAGGAGTACACTTATCATGACCAGAACTGGTGAGGTATGGAAGTGTTGAATTACTGTGTTCATCACCTAAAGCTAATATAACACTCTATGATAACTAACCAGAATTAAAATAAAAACTTGAAGCATAGACACATTAATTTGGCTCTTGGTATAAACAAATAAATGAATAAATAAGAAAAAAGAAAAAAATAAGGAAAAAAGAAAGAGCAATAACAATTTATACAATTTATGATATTCTGCCTGTCATTTTATGTCATTTTATGTAATCGAGGTTCTGGCCAAATAAATCTAAGAGCATAGATATGGATCTGCACTTCCCTTGACCAGTCTCATTTTCCATGTGCTTCTCTTTGTATGAAAATCTCACTATACTGAATAATAAAGATACCTATTTTTTATACTGTTTGACCCCCAGATTTAAGCCTTCCTGGTGCTCAACTGAAGAGAGAGTAACAAAGAAAATAATTCTCTGTGTAGACTTATTAGAGAATTTTTATCTATCTCTAAATAACACAGATTGTTATTTATTTATTTATTTATTTATTTACTTGGTTTTCATGCCAGTTGCTGAATTTAGATCATAAAACTCTAATGTTAGCCTAATTCCAGGGTGATTTTCCTGTTTCTTGGTTTTTATTAAAATATTTTTGATTTGGTAATCTTGCTGTAATTTATTTATTTATTTATTTATTTATCTATTTATTTATTTATTTATTGGTTTGGTGATCTTAAAGCATTCAATTTTATCCAGGCACATCACTACCTGCTAAATAAATTATGCTTAGGATAAAAGTTAAATATATACATGTAAGTCAGCTAGCGTGTTTGCTAACACTGGAATTTAGGGAAATAGCTGGGTCATTATGATGATACCAAAGGAAAAAAAAAGAGGCAGTATCAGTAGATAAAAGACTTGGAGCCATTATTTCTGAAAGTCATAGCAGGAAATCTGCAACATGACATATGTGGAGATTGATCTTTGAGGAAAGATCTATAAGAGTGGAGGATGGAAAGGATAAACTGAAGGTTAAAAGGTCAGCAAAAATGGATTAGGAAATGTCAGGTTATAACTGGGTTTTAGAAAGAACAGAAGAAGCAGAGAGAAGAAAGAAGGAGAGAGAGAGAGATAGGATTTTCAGTTTGGGCAGATATTTACCAAGAGGGGATATGAATAAAATTCTCAAGATATTTATGGAAATATGGACACATTGGTTATTTTATTTTATTTTTTATTGAAATACAGTTGAAATTGAAAAATAAATATAAATGTATACTCCAAATAATTCAGTACTAATACTTGAAATTATAAATGATTAATTACAGTTGAATTATATCTCCACAAAACAGGCAGGATATTTACAGGATTCAAAAGACCAAGTGATTACTTTCAAGTAAATTTTGGGTGGTTTTAGATAAATTAAATGAAGGAAATCAGATACTGAAAGAAGCTATTGGTAAAATGAAAAAATATGTTCTTCAAGAAGTACTTGAGAAGTGCGAGTCTGTGTAATTGCATGTATTTGAATTTATGTCAATGTCTTACAAACTTGAGCTTTAGGTGGGTTACTGAACTTCTCTAAATGTCACTTGCTAGTCGAAAGAGGATATATTTATTTTTGCTTTGTAATTTTGTAATGAAGGATATATGATATAATAAATTTAAAGCCCAGCTTAGCACCTGACCCATATATGATGCTGTGTCTACAGTGATGGTGTCACCATGGCCCAAAAATAGTTCCTGAGCATGCATTAAATTCTAACTGATTTCCATTCTAGCGCCAAGGTCTCTTCTAGTAGAGGATTTCTGCCATATGAGACCAATACTTCCCTCTCCAAATCTCTTTTTTGAGAACTTCCGTATCCATACAGACCATATATGTGATAGCTCTCCCTTTAATTTTATTAACATTAATCTTGACTGTTCTTAATTTTTGCCCAGCTGTAATACTAAACTTTTCTCATCCACCTATCCTCTGCTGTTAAGCTTCCTTCTCTTCTAGAGGAATGTTGCTCATCTTCCCCTCTCTCAAACTTCAGCATTTGTCTGTCACTCTCAGCTCTTGAACTTGCTTCCTAATTAGCTGAAGAATCTAAGCAAATAATAATAATAATAATAATAGTAAAATACCCAAAGATTCCCACATTCACATTTATTTGCCCACTCTCATCTGTTTTCATGAACTTGGCGTTTTCATCTGGTGGTAGTGAATGATCTCTCCTTGTTCCAATCTCAAGTTAATCCTTCAGTCTGAGTATGAGTTCCTGCCCTCCTCAGTAAGCTCAAGGTCAACTCTCCAGTAATTCTCTCCTCTAGCGTCATTATTTCCTTCCTCTCTTCTGGGTCAATTCTATTAGGAGACAAACATGTTGTTGTTTTTTCCCATATTAAAAAATTGTCTTGATTCTCTTTCTTCTTTTAGCTATTTCTTTATGTTTAAGCTCATGTTTGTAGCAAAATTCTTTACAAGATTTGCTTATATTTACTGTCCCAAGCTTTTTCTTCTTTTGACCTCTTTTAAGCCTACCAAAGTTAGTTATCTGTCACCTTTTAAAATCAGCCATGCCAATTTGTTCAGTGACCTCCATGTTGATAGATATATTGGTCCTTGATTTTAACAGAGGATGGCAACAAATGACATGTTGGTTGGTCACTCTCCTTTCTTTTCTTCCCCTGTGTTTTAGGTTGTCAAACTTCCTCATAGATTTATCCTTCTTAGTTTCCTTTTCTGGTTTTCCTTCTCTAATCCTTTAATGTCACCATGGTCCAGGCCTCTCTTTTGTCTATTTGTCTTCTGATTTAAACTCCTGTCTTTGTTAATTTCATCCACTCTAATGGCTCTACCTGTTGTGCACTTGTTCTCAAACATTCACTTCCATGGAGCATCCCTGTCCTGAAAACAAATGTCCGTCTGCCTATTTTAACATGTCCACTTGCATGTCTAACAGACATCTCAAACTCCGTTACTAAACCAAATCCTCTACCACTCAAAACTCTGCTTCTCTCAAGCTTATTTTTTAAAGATTTTATTTATTTATTTGACAGAGAGAAACACAGCCAGAGAGGGAACACAAGCAAGGGGAGTGAGAGAGGGAGAAGCAGGCCTCCCGCCAAGCAGGGAGCCCGATGTGGGGCTCGATCCCGAGCCTCCAAGATCATGACCTGAGCTGAAGGCAGATGCTTAATGACTGAGCCACCCAGGCACCCTTCTCTCATGAACTTTTAAATCATATTGATGATGGTTTCATCTTTGTAGACTGTCAGACCAATAATTCTACGGACTCTTCTTTCACACTTGGTAAAAGCCAAAGTTCGTAGGATTTTTAGAAAGGCACTATTTGATCTAGCCTCTCATATCCTATCTCCTCTTTGACCTTATTTGCTGCCTCTGTTCCTATTAAACTGCTTCATTGAAAACCTCTCACAGAGAATCTTTAAACTTCCTCCTCCCTGGAATTCCATTTCTTTGTACCATTCCACCCTTCTCACCTCCTTCAAAGTCTTGGCTCACAGTCATTTTCTTAGTGAGGCCTATTATGACCATCTGATTTGTAATTGTGCCACTCCAACATTCCCCATTCCTCTTATTCTGCACTATTTAATTTTTATATTTTAGAACCAATCACTTTGGAATGTATCCATAGAAATTTATTTATTACATTTATTTTTTTAAATTTCTGTGTCCTTCAGTTAGCACATAAGCTCTTTAAGACATAGATGTTTTTCTCCTTTGTTTTCAGACAGCTAGAAGAGTCCCTGAAACACATAGTGGTTGTTCAATAAAAAAAAAACAAAAAACTGTTGAACAAACAAATAAACTAGCGATTCAGAAAAACATTTCCTAATGTTATTAAAAAAGTAAATAATGGTAGAGCAGGAAGCAGTTGCATACTGATTATGCATCTGTATGCATATTGAAGACTTGAAGGTGTTTGAGATTGTGTAGAGAAATCAGTATAAACTTCCATTTTCTTATAACATCTAATATTTATAAAATGTAACTTCTGGAAACATTACACATTTATTAATCTGCATTCTGCCTTAAAATAGTTTTATTTCCTGATGTAAAATACAGCAACAAATATGTATTCTTAAAGCTCTTTTAATGGAACTTAAATAATTTCACTTGTATTAAGCTACTATGGTTTCAACACAAATTCTAATTCTAATTCCATACACATACATACAATATAAGACTGACTTTCAGAATATTGGAAACTAGTCCTAGAAAAAAAATTTCTTTCTAGAACAACTTTAAATGCCACAAGCCATACAATGCAGATTCTATACCACACCTATTCATTTAAAAATTTTTAAATATTACCCATATTTAATAATTTTTAAGGTATATGTCAGACAGATAGTCTGTTTTTAAGATGAAAGGTCACTAAAGTAGAGAAATTGAGATTTTAAAATCCCATAACACTCTTTTGAGATAAACAACAACAACAACAACAACTAAGAATAGTGTAACTAAAAGTTCAAGAAGTATGTTCTCACATACCAGTAATAAAGCATAGGCATTGTCATAGGCAGAGGGAAATGTTGAGATTCAGCTAACAGTGTTAATCCAGTTATTAAATAGAAATAAGATACTTTATAGATCTTGGATTCTGAGATTCTGTTTATTTATCAATCTTCTTCTTACAACAGAAATCATTAAATTTTTTTTAGTAATGATATTAAACATACCCAGGTATTTTGATCCTTTCATTCACCATTGACCATTTCATCAAATATGCCTGATTCCAACATTTTAATTCTTCTTCAAAATGAATAAATAGGCCAAACACTCTTCCTGTGTTTGTGAATAGTCACTTTTCAGGCTACGCATTTTGTTTCCACATCATCTCCTTCCATCTTTTCTTACTATAACTTATCTGTTTCTTCTTCAAGGATTCTTTTTTTCTCCCCCATTTGATGTTTTCTGCCATGCTTAGGAATAGGGAACTCCTGCCCACTGTCCTTTTATTCATTTTGTTCCACAGAGGCTGGAACAATTTTTATGATTGGTAAATTGGGAAAGAAAGGCCAGGGCAGGCCCAACTCAATTTCTTCCTTCTTTCTCCTGGGAAGCAAGTGTTCCCTTCTATTCCTCCAGAGGTGGGCTCTTTCTGCCCTCATATATAATTACCATTGACTAGGTCAATAAGTCTGTCTATTAGCAATGGTGTTCCAAGGTGGAGGGAGGTGGGGGTAAAAGAAGGTAGAAATTCTATATTACTGACATGGTTTAAGATTGCTGATGATTGGTGATGAATAAAAAGCAGACCACAGTTCAGTCCATTGTATTATTGTTTCTGTGTCACCATATACATTCCACCCCCTTATCCTGTTCACCTGTGTTGAGCCATTTCCTCTGCCTTGGCAGACTCCAATCTGTTAGTGCATGAACTATATTCCTCAGCTAATCTTTATCAATAATAGCAATAATAACAATTTAGCTTTCACCATAATGCCTTACTCCTTTTTCTTTATCTCATTTTGTTGAAAATCAGGCAAGAAAGACAGATGCTCTTCATTAGTCCCCTTCAAAGACTTACCCTGCTCTCATCCCACAAGGAGCTTGGCTTCATATGTGACTGTCATTTATATTTAGCAAAACCATCGCTTAGCCATATACACTTCCTGCCTCGGGGTTGGTGTCACACAGAAAACGTTTGTTGGACTAAAGAAGGAACACTAGGGATATGGAATTGAGTTTTCTTTGGAGAATATTAATTATATCATGTTGATATAATGTCATTAACCAAGCTATTACTCATATTCTATGTACCAAGGGTACAAGTCAAATGACAAAAGGAAATTTCAATAAAGAAAAGAAAATTTTAAATAACTAAGAGTTCATCAGGATCATAATGCTTGAACATATCAGAACAATGGGTGTTTTTGCTGCATGGGAGAAATCTTGGCTGCTTATATTATTATGGGCTGCATATAGACTTTCATGAGTTCATGGAGGCAGAAATTAATCTTCAGTCTTCTCTAAAATAAGAAGTCCTTTAAAGAATAAATGTCCCTTCTATTGTTTGGTCCTTTTATATTTTTCAGGATAAAATATTAGAATCATTGGTACTGTGAAAAATTATACAGTATATAGATTTACAAATTAGTAGAAAGACATAAAGATGATAATAGTTTGTTACTTTATTTCTCAGTAAAAACAGCTTTATTTGATATATATGACAGCAGAAAGAGACTGTTTTACCCAAGAAATATTTTCTGATGAAATTAAAGATGAAATATTTTTATCTTTAACAGATGAAAATAATGCTGTTAATAGCAACCCATGTATCACATAAACACAAAGTATTCTTGTAATGATACACTTAATAACAATATTATTTTTAACCTTTATTGAACATATACTGTGTGCTAGGCACTTTGCTGAGAGCTTATATTAGAGCTTTTTAGTTTGAAAAATCACCATCTTTACTCTTTCCTAACATTTTGTTCAAGACTCTCAAATTGCATTTTTATGTGACCTTGTACTTATGGGCTTATATGTCTTTTTCTCACCATACTGTACTATCCTCATGCATTGGTATAATTTTTAAATGAGAGTTGTATCCATGTAGCTTGACACATAATAAATAATCAACCAGTACATTACGTACTTCAACCAACCTATTGATTTCAAACATTCTTAATTACAAATGAGAGGGAAGAAGTTGGATGATATATGTCATTTTCTAAAAATGAAGATCTAGGTATGAGAGCAATGTAGACAGCTAGCCAGATGTGAATTAATGACCCTATAATTATTACAGTTACTTCTTCCACCACATATTTACTCTCCCTCAAACTATGAAGTAGATTTATTGTGAAATCTGGTTGTTTGGGAGCTACTACAACTTGACAGCTAGATACATTATGTGGACCAGAGTATCACCTAATAATATAAGGTGAATCAATAAAGTTCAAATAAAGTCATCGACAATGCTGATCCATCTAACAATTATATGGCATTGCACTACACTTTCCTGACAGGCTTATGCTTTTATACCCCATTAAAGCATGGGAAATAACTCTAAAAGTACTTCCAAATAAACTGCAAAATAGACTATGCCAGATATACTGGCCGCTTTTTTACAGACATCAGTTTAATAGTCCACTTTCCCTCTTGACTGTGAGAATATGATAACATTTTATGGATGACCCCTCAAATCTGTAAAAATGTTGTTGTAGGTTTTTGAATGTCATGTATTTCCTGTGGTATAACTCTTGTCTTCTTTTGGTTCTTAATTTTCCTGCCTTAAAAAATCTAGAAAGAACCCTTTCAAACTCTGTGTACAAAAAAAGGTCGAATGAAAATGCAGCTTCCAATTATGTGCTTTGGTTTTCTTTGGGAACACAGAGGAGAAGACGTTTTTGCTTAGCCAAGAGTATACCCTGACACATTCCAAAAAGAGGTGAAAGTGAATACATAAAAAAATGACTTCACATGTATAAAAAAGAAGCAATTACTATTCAAATACAATCTGGTTAACGTGCATTTAAAAAAATTTTTTTAACGATTCTAGTATTTTACAAATATCTCTGAGTTACACTAAAATAAAGAGTAAGCCAAACACTTTGGTTATACCTTGCCAACAAGGTACTTAGGGAAGCATCCAACCTTTCCTTTGAAGTCCTTAATCCATTCCCTGGTGAGTTGTCAGATGTCTCAAAGCAATAGGGGGCACCACCCTGTAGCTCAAATGTGTTGTGACACCAAATCCTAAGCTTATCTAATTCTCTGTTGGTGTTATTATTTTTACATGCATGGCATATCTCTTCCAGTGACACAAATCACACTCCTACAGGTGCCAGGTTTTGAGACTCTGCAAACTGTAAAACTAGACCTGTCATAACAATTCCTTAAATAAAGAGGCTACCTCATATTCCACTCCCCAAATATACCAGAATATCATAGTCCTGGGGTCACAGCTGGCTGCTGCTGCTCTTTGGATTTGGTTGGCTCAGAAGTATGGAGGAAAGGCTTGCCATGTTGCCTTACTCCAGGTCTGAAAAGAAAAAAAAAAATCACCTGGTTTTTATCAAAGAGACTTTGAATTATCGTTCCTCCTGAGAAGGCTGCTAGCTACTGTCCTTTCATGCTTACCCTTTATCCTGAAATGCATTCTAAAGCTTTTAAAATTCATTGATGATTTGATGAGCTGCTCAGTCACAGTACTTTCTGTAGCAGGCATCCCAGCTTGAAACTAAGGTTTATTCACCCTAAGATTTATATGAGGGAACAAGGTGCCTCCTGAGAGAGAACTCGTACTAAGATATTGTGATACAGAGTTTTGTTTCAAGGATGGTGGGTCAGCATCAGAGAAAAAGGGTCATACTCTGCCTTAGTTAATCCCTCAACCCAGCTACCAGAAACATGTACCGCAATCCTTAGGCAAGTCCATGAGAAATGAAAGACGAGTTTCAAAAAAAAAAAAAGTCCTTTGTTCTTTCCAGTACTATCTACTAAAGAAATTGAGCACATATCTGTCAGGTATGTCATTGCCAGCAGCTTTTAAACATTGGGAAGAGAAAACATTGATTCCTGCAATAGCACAAGGCAAGCATTTGTGCCCCTAATATTGGGCATTGGCAGCTTTGCTATGAAAATCAGTAGAAACAACCCTTTGGCTGAAGCCTGCTTAGTGCTTTGGCTACTACCACAGGCAGCAAGAGTGGCTTCTTTGGTAGAGTTCAATAAGAACTCATCACCTTTGGTAGGTTCCATCGAGGTTAATGTCACCACTGTTGACCATCAACACATGGATCCTATTTTTGTCATTGAGAGTAACAAGAGACCTGGAATTAGATGGGGATGGGCTAAAAGGATTGTCCCATGAAATACATTTGCAACACAGGCTTGGAAATTTAGAACAATTATGTGTCAGGAAACTGAAGCTATCTCACATTTTGTAATATGTAGATGAGAAATATAGTGAGTGGTTTTAATTATTATGACACTGTTCTCACTCTTCTGCAGATAGACTGGATGTACAATATATGTACAATATCAACGTGGTTATTTAAAATACATTAAGGCAAGAGTTAAGAGTTAAGTTGGCTATAGGGCTATTGATTCAGTAGGAGTATGACTTGGGCTTAGAATACAGAATTGGTATGTGTCCTCAAAAAGGAAAAATAATAAAATGTGACATTCTCAGGGATCCTTAATGCTCATTCCTTAAATAAGAATAGATGTATTGAGTAGCTGCTATGGGCCAAGCATGAGGATCACAGAGAACAAAACAAAGCCTCTACTCTCAGAAAGTTTGTGTTCTACTGGAGGAGACAGGAAACAAACAGTTAAAAAATTTAATAAGGAAACAAAAGTCATATAGTGAAAAATATTATGAAAAATAACAAGAATAAGTTACCAGAAGGTGACAGGTAATACTATTTCATTTAAAAATTTCATTTATTTATTTTTGTGAGAGGGAGGGAGGGAGAGAGAGAGAGAGAGAGAGGGAGAGAGAACACACACATGTGGGGAAGAGGAGCAGAGGGAGAAGCAGGCTCCTCACTGAGCAGGGAGCTCAATAAGGGACTTGATTCCAGGACCATAGGATCATGACCTGAGCTGAAGGCAGATGCTTAACTGACTGAGCCACCCTGGAACCCAGGTAATGCTATTTAAGATATAGTGGTCAGTGAAGTCCTCTTTGAGCACGTGATCATGGTAGAAATCAGTGTGTGAGATTTAAAAGTTTTTGTTTTTCATAAAGACTATGGGGCTCCTGGGTGGCTTAGTTGGTTGGGCGATTGACTTCAGCTCAGGTCATGATCCTGGAGACCCGAGATCGAGCCCCACATCGGGCTCCCTGCTTGGCAGGAAGCCTGCTTCTCCCTTTCTCACTCCCCCTGCTTGTGTTCCCTTGATAGCTGTGTTTCTTGCTGTCAAATAAATAAAATATTAAAAAAAAAAGACTATGATTTTGCTGTAACTACTTCATATGTCTCTTTCTAATTCCCAAGATATTTGCATACCTAGAAAATTGAGTGCTGTTTCACAACACATAAAACTATTGATTCATTTTCCTCTTGAATGCATGTAGTTTTTCCTCTCAGGTCTGTAGACAGGTAAGATTTTATTCTACTTACACACAGGTCTGCATTTTCCCTAACAATGCTTAGGCATTCTGTCTCCTGTCCCATTTTATAATCTTATTTATTTGGAACTATCTATTCATGTCTATGTAGATCCATATATCTCTATTCATATACTTGTAGTCTGTATAAATCAGTATGAAAATAAAGGCATACTATTCTAGATTCAGATGAAGAGACAGACATGCACATACATAAAGATCAATAGTTACAGTTTTCTATTAAGATCTCTGGTCTCAGATATGGTCAGACATCATGAAATTATGTCTTATGGTTGGAGAAGTCCCAAAAATGTAATTTCACCTCTATAGAGTTTAACAAAGATTAACTCAGAGGAGGTGTGCTGATTATGCTGTCATTTCAGAAGTCCAGAGCAAACACAGCTGGTGTGTATTGTGAAGCCTGAGTCAAGTTAAGAGCAAGTCTATCTTAGTGAGAATATTCCCTTTTAATTGGGTGTCTATAGACACCAATTTTAAAATTTCTCAAAGACAGCATAATTCTTTATTTTAATATTTATCTTCATTGTGATAGAACCAGAGTATAGTTTTTAACTTAGATATTCATTCTTTAAACAAACAGAAGTTGAGTGGATGGTGCTCAGAGGTGTTTGTATATATCTTAAAGAAGAAAACAAATGGGTGATGTTGTTGCTGTTCTCGAGAGGCTTAATATATATTTGTTGATTCAAGACATACAGAATAAAAAAACCCACACGCACATGCAAATAGAATAAATAAATGGAAAGGAAGGAACCATGGGGACAAGATAGAACAAGCTAGAATAAGTGTTAAGGGAGTATTACTGTGCCTACAGTGATCACAAGGTGTGGTTAAGAAAGGTTTGGTAAATAAGTGAGAACTAGAGCTAAAATCTCAAGAGTTTATTTTGGGAGATGGAAAGCTATTGATGGGTGTTGATTGGAGGAAGTGGGTTAAGAATGTTTTAGAAAGTAATACCATGCAGTGAAATGGAGAGTAGTTTAGGAAGGGGAGAGATGATCAGGTAATGTTATATTTTAAACATTTCTTGACATTGAAATTAGTTAAATTGGTAGGAGTTCTATGTTTAGGCTTCACCAGGCAGAAATTGGTGTTTATAATAAAGCACTCATTTTCTATGAACACAGATATTACTGCAATTCTTTTCAATTATTTCAGTTCCTAAGAGGATTGTTAGTTACATAAATTAAATGCATAAACTAATTCCTTTTAAACATGAGGAGAGTGCTTTGAAAATTAGATATATGATGCCAATGGGGAATAAAAGCAAATGTACAAAGTCCATGGGGAAGGAAAATAGTCAGATAATAGAGTGAAGACAAGGTTGGCAATCTTAGCAAGAATGAAACAACAGATGGGGTATAATTTTTGTGAGTCCTCACACAGATGGTTCACCAGATGGATTCTCCCGGGTTCATACAGCTTATGTGTATTTTTCAGCTGCTTATCACGATAGGCAAGGCCACTTCTGTGCCGGCAAAATCTTTGCTTGGTTCAGATTATTGAAATTTAACACCGGAATAAATTGGTGGTTGGCAACATCATATAAAGTGTTTTTATTAACTGCCATTTCTAATTAGACACATATATGCAGATAATGTTATTTCGAAGAAATTGGAATTCAGAAAGAACTCATAGGTCATGGTTTTCAAAATGTTGTTCTGGGACTTTATGTTGGTTAGAAGATTTGGGGTGTTTAATTCAAACTTTAGCTATCGTTTCAGACTATCATCTTTTGGAAATTCATTTTTAAAAATTATTTTCTCTGAAATAATAGTAACAAAATAAAGGATTTAATAAGGTTATAATTGAAGAATGATTTAAGCAAGTCAAAAAATATCCCTTTTAAATTAAATTCAATCTGTAATTGGCACTCAGTGTAACATCCTACACTTTGGTTGATATTTATACTAGTAAATGTCTAGTAAAAATATTAGTAAATATCTTAGTAAATGATAAAAGTCATTATTTTTATCAAACTGCTATGTGTGTGTATATGTGTGCATGTATTAATTTTGAAATAAAGATTCAGTACAATTCAGAACCATTTTCATTGATTAATGGGACAATTTAGAAATAACATCCTTTAAATAAAAATGGAGAATCAAGAATAAAATATTTTAACACTTATGCTTTCAATTAATTGCTCTTCATTAAGATGTATTTCTTTAGATTTTTGGTACAAACAGGGGCTCTATTTTATTTGGGGCTTGCTCTTTCCACCTTTACAAGATGAGATCTTAATTCAATGTGATTTTAAATTCTAGTAGGAGGGCTTTTTCTTATTGTAGCTATTGTAAGTCATCGATTTGTAACATGAAAGGAATTTGATCTGTCTGGAGACACTACATAAGGCCAGAAACCAGAAACTCCAGGATGTTTTAGATAAAGTTCTCTTTAAAGACAAATATATCAATGGAAGAGCATTTTAAAAAGAACATATACAGAGTTGTAGTATTTTCCAAATATTTTTATGTTAATTGTTTCATTGGAATCATACAGCAGTCGTTTGAGGTTGGCATGCCAAATGTTATCATCTCCATTTTAACAAATGAGAAAACTGGAACTCATGTGAAATGAATGACTAATCAAAACTTGTATCCTGAGTCAATGGGAAAGCCTGGACTCTGGTTCACTGCTCTCCAGCAAATACTTACTAAGAGCCTATGGTATGCCAAGTAGGTGTAGTTTGTGTTACTCTGTTGAGTCTTCACATGAGGTATCCAAAGCCAAGAACCCCTAGGTTGTGTTTATACACAAATGAACCAAACCACATTGAATATTTTATTTATTATTTCAATGACTTTTTAAATTAATTTATTTTCAGTGTTTCAAGATTCATTGTTTATGCCCCACACCCAGTGTTCCATGCAATACGTGCCCTCAGTACCCACCACCAGGCTCTCCCATCCTACCTCCCCCTTCCCTTCAAGACCATCAGTTTGTTTCTGAGTCCAAAGTCTCTTATGTTTTGTTTCCCTCCCTGATTTACCCTACTTCCCATTTCCTTTCTTTCTCCTACTGTCCTCTGTATTGCTTCTTATGCACCACAAGTAAGTGAAACCATGTGATACTTGACTTTCTATATTTGGCTTATTTCACTCAGCATAATCTCTTCCAATCCGGTCCATTAAGTACCATTTTTAGTTTTTAGTTGGAATTTGAGGGCTCATAGGGAAGAGAGAAGGCACTTATTTTCAAGGCACTTGCAATATATATTACATCATAATATAATCACAGTTATGTGCTATTAAGCCCACTGGAGGGAATTAAAGAAAGCATGAAGCTCAAAGTGACATTTCTGGTGATTCTTGAGGAAATTGAAGTAGCAGTCAGAAATGGGATAAGGTCCTTCTGGAAAGAAAGAGGAGCACATACAAAGTCAATACCTATACAGATACACAAAGATGTTAATGTTGCTCATGCATAAAGCCTAAGCCGCAGAGTAGCAGAAGATGAGAATGGACAGGGAGGGAGTCCCCAAATCATGACCCTGTGACTAACTCTGTGAGGAGATTAAGGTTTCTGTTTCTTGAGCAATGTAAATCTATTAGAAGTTTTGAATAGAGGTAAAGCTGGAGAAGTATGGTTATTAAAAATAATCATCCTGGACTACTTAAGGGAGATTGCTACAAAAATATAATAAGAGGAAATAATAGCATCTGAACTAGGCTAAAACAAGTGGGAATGAAAAATAATAGAAATACTGAAGTATTTGAATTGCAAGGACTTAAGTGAGTGATTGCATGTGGAAGGGGAAAAAAATGAAGGGTTGAGGGAAGATGAAAGAGTATAAGATGACTCTCAGATTTTGAACTTGAACCATTTAATGGATAGTGATGACATTTATCATGGTAAGAATTAAAGGAGAACCAGACTTGGTTATTGACTTGAGGGGAAGTGGAGATGGACTTTGAGATAGATTTAATTTCATTTTTAACAGGCAAAGTTTGAATTTCCTAAGGGATACCCAGATAGTTACATTCAGTAGGCAGTTAGTTACAGTATGGTGGTTTGGATTCAGATTTAGTAGGAAACTTCATGCATTTAGGTGTTGAAGCCTTTCCTAAATGACATTCCCCAAGAATAAGAGTATGAAGTAAGAATAAAGATAAAGCCAGGAAATACCAAAATGTAAGGGACAGGAAAGCATAAAAAGCCTCTACAGTAGTTACATTAGCAACTATTCTTATGCTTCTTTGTCATAATTAGTTTTCTTCTCATCTGTCATGAGAAACAGAGACTGTGAATTCCAGATTTAATTTTATAATTTTGTATTTTATTTATCATCATATGTTTAGCGTCTATAATAATGTCTAGAACATAGTAGAAACTAAAGCACTTTATTGCATGCATGAATGAATGATAGTCAAGTGACATTTAGGAAAGCACACAGAAGGAAAGAAAAGAGAAAGATCAAAGGGTTCGGCAAATCTGGCAGACAATAAAATAAGACATGTTCTAAAGCTCCATAACAAAAACATACCTTTAAAAAAATGTGAACTCTTGAATTGACACATTCTGGATAATATCTCCAATTTGTCTTCCTGGAATTAAAATGTCATGCTTTTGTAAGAACAAAATAGAGAAATATTACACGAATATGACTTTACCTAGGAAAATACAGTATTTGAAATTCATTTATCATTTAGGTAATATCAATTTTTATATGGACACAGATAAATAATATCGAATCTAACCACAGCTCAAGCCCAGATTTTGTGGCTTGTTCAAAACTATGGCTCTGTAACAAATTCATTCATGTCACAAAAATTGATTCATTAGATAAACAGAGATCTATGAAAGCCAGCAGATCTGTAATTTTTGCCTTTATTTACATGTAGAGTCTGTTTCTTTATTTTTTATGCTGCAGATGAGCAATCACCATATCATCAATCTGTTTGACTTAAAAGTACTTATGTTTCTGAGAAACACCATATTGGTCATCTTAACCAGATTTTTCATTACATTTATATGACCTAAATTATAAATCCATCTGCTATTTCACCAAATCGGTGGTTTAAATTCTCATTCTCAAATAAATGTACAAGTATTATTATTAACTAAAAATTGCCATTGTGGGTATTATTACAAGGTTTTCTATTTTATTTTTTGGAAATATTGTGCTTTAAGGGAAAAATTGTGTGTGTGCACACGTATATGAAATTCTAATTGTCTGGAATATCCACCATACTCTCTTGCATTTGTTTATTTATACAGTTCTCATTCTAGACTGTAATCTGTGTCAAGAAAAAAAAAAAAAGCATGTATATTTTGTTCTGCATTTTTGTTTTCTTATCCAGTCCTATCTATATACTCCTTGCTGCCAAAGAGATTTTTTAATAACTATAATTCTTATTTTTTGTTTGAATTACCTACTTGAATCTTCACTGGCTCTGTAAATAACTGAAGGATAAACCTAAACCCCTTAGTGCAGCCTACAAGTCTCTCCATAATCTGGCTCCTGCCGAAGCTCTGGATTTATCTCTTGCTTCCTCCTAGGCTGTTTCTTGCCTCAGTGACTTTGATCATGTTGATCCATGGCTTGCAAAGTTCTCAGATCAGCCCATGTTCCTCTTTCTCCCCTCCTTTTACCTCCTGCTTGTCTGCTTAAAAAATTCAGTTCTTGTCTTTCTATATAAAGTGTATTCTGTCTCCTTTCACCCAAGTGGAAATGACAACAATGTTGTCTGCATTTTTGCTTTCAACATCTTAGAGCCAAACCTCTGTCACCCCCTACCCTTCATATGTTGTTTTGCAGTACTATTATCTCTATCTCTGTGTCTATCTCTATCTCCACCTCTACCTTTACCTTTATCTTTACCTATCTATATGCCTATAATCATATATATTTAAAGGTATCGATATCTATCTATATCTACATCTTTCATCTATATGTAATCTATAATGAATATGTTAGGATGTCATTTAAAACCAAAGACCAGATTTTACCATCCCAGAAAGATAGTAAATGGCTTATAATAAGTATTTAATAGACTTTTCTAGCTGTATGAGTGAATTAACAAATGTGAATACTATTGTTTCAATGTAAGAACTAATAGAAAAAGCAGAGAGACGGGAAGATACCAATTTAGTAGTATGTAACAAATAAGAACATGGGTACTTGGATCAGGACATCGTGTTAGTTCTAACTTCAAAATATATCCAGAATCTGGGTGCCTGGGTGGCTCAGTGGGTTAAAGCCTCTGCTTTCAGCTCAGGTCATGATCTCAGGGTCCTAGGATCCAGGCCTGCATTGGGCTCTCTGCTCAGCAGGGAGCCTGCCTCCTCCTTTCTCTCTGCTTGCCTCTCTGCCTACTCGTGATCTCTCTCTCTGTCAAATAAATGAATAAAATCTTAAATATATTTATTATATATTAAATATATATAATTTATATATATATATATATATATATATATATATATATATATATATATATATCCAGAATCTGATTACTTTTCAGCATTCAGTTCCACAGCTGTGGTCTGAGCTACTATCCTCTCTTGCCTCAATTCTTACAAGAACCTCCAAACTGGTTATACCTGCTTCTACCCTGACCCCTATATATTTTAATACAATATTTTAATTTAATTGCATTGCATATGGTAGCCAGAAAAAATATTTAAAATGTAAATCAAATCATTTTATTCATTTGTCCTAACCTCCTAGACACTTCATCTGGAATACAAACCCGAAATCCTCCCTATGGTCCATAAGGCCCTCTATGGTCTTCCATCATATCTTCCACTACTCTCTCTTTCTCTTACTAATATTGGTCCATCCACACTGGCATCCTTGCTGCTTATGGATCTTGCTGGACACATTTTGTGCTCAGAGATATTGGTTCAAGGATTTCTTTATCATAGAATGCTTTTCTCTAAGATAGCTACTTCACAAACCCTGTACCTCCTTCACATCTTTGCTCAGACTTTAACTTTTTCAATTAATTCTATTGTGACCAACCTTTTTAGTACTGGGATCAACCCATACATCCTTATGCCACACAATCACCTTAGTGCCCCCCATTTAGTGATGGCCATGAAAGTGCCCTGCTCATATCCTCTGCAGACTAATGTTTCAGTTTCTTCCCTTCTTAATTAACCTCAAATGATACCCCTGTCCTCCTGTCTCTCTCCATGTTTCTCATTAGGTCCCAACTCGTAAATGAAAGCCACTGGAGGTTTAATGGATGCCCATTCTAGCAAGGCACGGGGCTCCTTTAGTGGTATATTTTGTCTCAAGGACTCCCTATCAGACTTGCCAAACTTTTCCTAGAACTGTGTTATTTTAGGGACTCTTCTTCAGTTCCTCCTCCTTTCCCCTCTCCTTTACAGGAGTCACACCCACATTACAGTTTGAAGGCTCTTCTTGCCTTCTCTGGATTCCTCCTCTTTCTTCTTCTCAGAGGTTTTTCCAATTGACTTCTTGCATATATATTCCTGACTTAGCATCTGCTTCTTCAAAGATTTAAACAAATATCTTTGCTATACTTTTTCTTTTAACCATGATATCAATTTTTGCCTGGATTTCAATTTATAATGGTGATTGAGTGAGAAACAGAGATGTCAATATCATTGAAAGAAGATTTTTGGGGGCGCTTGGGTGGCTCAGTTGGTTAAGCAACTGCCTTCGGCTCAGGTCATGATCCCAGAGACCAGGGATCGAGCCTCACATAGGGCTCTCTGCTTAGCAGGAAGCCTGCTCTTCTTCCTCTCTCACTCCCCCTGCTTGTGTCCCCTCTCTGGCTGTGTTTCTCTCCGTCAAATAAATAAAATCTTTAAAAAAAAAAAAAAAAAGAAAGAAGATTTTTATTACCTGTAGCCCCTGAGAGGAGAGAGGCATAGTCTACTAGGTAGGGCCATAGGGGAAGCACCAGGTTCAGTTAGAAGGCAGAAAGAAGAGTGAAAGGAAAGCATGGCTTGGAATCTTCCTTGTATTTTCTGTAGGAAAGTCAAGGTGAGGCAGGGAAACAGCCTATAGTTGGCTAGTTTGAGTAATGTCAGCAGGCTCTGGGCTATAAGGCTAGTCTCTAATTGTTTGGCACCTGGCCCTGGGTGTTTATAGCAGGGGAAATATTGGCTTGGTGTATGAGTTATATAAAGGAGGTTATTGGGGGTATGCACTCAGGAATGGTGGGAGGGTTTGTGCTCATGAAAGCTAGAGGGTAGGGGATCTGTAAATAACTTGGGTTGTTAGTTTGGCCCTGTGATTAATGGATGTGATTAATAGATTAATAGACAAATATAAAAATAAGAACTCACACAAAACAAACATGTATTATCTTCTAACACAAGGGTTGTCAAACTATAACCCATGGGTCAAATCCAAATTATCACCTGTTCTGCAGATTAAGTTTGCTGGAACACAGCCATGCTCATGCTCATCTGTTTACATATTGTCAGTAGCTATTTTCACATTGCAAGGGCAGAGTTCAATAGTTACATCAGAGACTTTATTGCCAGCAAAGCCTGAAATCTTTACTGCCTCGCCTTTGGAAAAGGTTTGCCAACACCTATTTTAACCTACTGCCTTATCTGCTTATTTAATGATTATTGTTTGGTGTCTGATTTTCCCCAATAGAGATATGTTAGGTGCACAACACAGAGATAATTCTTTGTTGTATTCATTAATACGTGCCATGAAACAGCACTGGTGCTTAGCTTGTAATAGGGATGGAATCAATATTTATTGAATGGATAAATGAGCAGACAAATTTGTATTCCTAATCCAGATCTTTATTGAGTAATTTTGTGATATGAGCAAGTTCCCTAAAATTTCTAAGTCCCAGTTTGATCATATAATAATAGAGCCTACTACAAAGAGTTAATTTGAATATTAAATGATAAAATGCAAAAAAATGATTAATGCACACCTGAATATAGTAAGTATTCAATAAATGTTAGATATTTCATAGATAATGCAATGCTTTTCACTTAACTGTCTAGTGTTAGGAAAATTCAGCTTACTAAGTATTAATCCATGTTTGTACACTAAAGATTTGTTTAGAAAAATTTATAGATTCTGTCTAAACCAGGGTTAATAATATTTCCTAACTGCCCCATAGGGTATTGGAAAGACAGTTGAGATTTTATTTATAACAGTATAGGAAACTGAACAATGAAGGTTGCGATATGAATTTGGATGCTTTTCATTATTCTAAGTTCAAGTAAAAAGCAATCACTAAAGTAAGAGAATAATCTCTTTACATTTTGCTCTACATATATAAGGTGTTGTAAATATAAGAGCAATTGAATTTGACATATTTGCTGAAGCAGTTAAGCCATTTGTCAACTTTACCATATTTGAATAATAAGAAAAACCCCTTCAATTGTAAATGTTAGGTGATTTATATTTCAATGGAGTTTGAATCTCTAGAGACATACAGATATGTGTATGAAAAATCTTAGCTTGAGCAGCATTGGAAAAAGTGCATTTTCCCCCACAATAGCGTAAGTCTTGATAAGCTGCAATTGTTAGGTGATATTTGTGTCTGATTAGTTTACCTGCTTTCTCTTGTTCATTTCCCACTCCTCGTCACTGTATTCTTAACCACTTGCACTCCATCATTCTTCTGATACTGTATTTGTCAAGGTCACTCATGGTAGCCTTGAGTGGTAGCCATGAGCCCATAATGGATGAAATCTCTTAATCTGTACCTTACTTCATTTTCCAGAAGCATGTAAAACAAATAACCAACCTTGTTTTTGTCTGTTTCTTTGAAATCACATCTTTTTTGTTTTAGTCCTATTTATTTTGTCCCTGGTCCTTGGTCTCCTTAACTGTTCTCTTTCCTCAACTCAGCTCACAGACTTCTGCTTAGCATCTTCTTCCTTTTTGTTCCAAAATCTCTACTTTTTATTTGATCCTGTGGCTTTAGTCATCATCAGTGTTCAGATGATTCCCAACATCCATTGCTCCCTTTGAAACTTGTTTCCTGGGCTCCAAGCAGTTATTTAAATGTTTATGTAGAAATATATGAGCATTTCCACTTGAAAGTCGACATTGCTAAACTGAGATTATCTTCCCATCAAGGCTTTCCCACCTCCCATAATTTTATATCAGTAAATGATACTACTTTCTTATGGTCTCCTAAGCAAGTGATTTGGGAGACATTAGAGACAAGTTTATCTTAGTCTATAAATAGTTGGAATAAATGACAAAGTACTTTTGAGTCATTTTTTATGGATACTTTTTAAAGCTGTCTACTTCTCTCTCTCTCTGTTGTTACTGTTCTAGCTCATATAATCATCACCTCTTTTTTGCATTATTAAAATTCTTCTTTGTTATTACAACATCTAGGCTTGGTCTCTTCTACATTCAAAAATGTAGAATAATTCTAGACAGACCATATGTGACTATTTCTAATCATTCACTCTTGTAATTTCTCTTTTCTATTTGTCTAACAAATCTCCTTATCTTACTACTTTGATATAAATTAAGTTAGTGTTTCATTTGCATGTAGTTTAAATTTAATTTGGCTTTATATTTAGATTATATTTGTAGACTGATTTACATTGGATTCATATTTAATATAGATTTCCCTAATAACTACTACTAAGAAGCTTGAAATTTTTTTCAAATATTTATTTGTCATTGAGTTGCCCACCTTTGTTCATATTCTCTCCCCATATATCTAGTGAAGAGGTTTTCAGATTTCTTAGACCCTCAAAGCTTCTCAGGAACTTTTTACACTTTTAAGAAATTTGAGAACTCCAAAGCACTTTTTTTTAATGTGAGTTCTATATACCAGGTATTAAAAATGAGAAAATATTAAAAATATTTATTAATTCCATTAACATTATCAAGATAAACATTTGCATGAAAAATAACTATTCAAAACAGAAATATGTGAGAAAAGTGGCATTGATTTATATTTTTGCAAGTCTTATTAAATAGAATATAGCTTGTGATATTGTGCTTTATAATAAGAAATATATATTTAGTCTTTATTTCTTTTTCTGACAGAAAGCTCCCTAAATCCTTGAAATTCCTTAAGTGTTGAAAGTGGTAAAAATGCCTTTTGGTATGTTATTGAGGTGGTTTTTGGACAGCCTCCAAGCATGGGGGCTGTTTTCCAGTGGAGGCAAACATGTGATTAGCCTCTGGAGTGGAGATGGAATAGGGCAGCTGGAAATTGAGTGCAATCACCAATGGTCCATGCATTTATCAATCATGCCTAAATAGTGAAGCCTCCATAAGAACCCAAAGGATAAGGTTTAGAGAACTTCCAGGTTGATAAACATGGAGTCACTGGTGTTATCAAAAACTGAGCTCTGTGCTTTGAAGCCAAAATATAAGTCAAGACTGAGTTGGGGATAAAGAATAATGATAGATCTATTGCTTAGTGGGGCAAAGGAGGCTGCAGCAGGCTAAGGCCTGTAAAGACTGCAAGCCAACCCCAAGGAAGAAGGGGCTGGGGGATTTTATAGGGAAATACAGGATTTAGCCGGTTTCAACAGGAATTGTGTTTGTGTTGACTGCCATCTTACTCCTCTACAGGGTGGTAGCAGGTTCCTGAAACAAGAAGTCAAGAAGGGAGGAGGGGATGTTTGCAGAATAGAAGAAAAAGATTACTTAGTTTAAAACTGAGACTCCCTGAAGCATTAATGTAGCCATTTTGATTTTTGTTCAACTTCATGTTTTTAAGTGGTATCACTGGGAAAGTGGTGCATCTGGAAGAAGTATGGAAGCTTTGCAACCCTTTCTCCATACCCTGCCCTACACAGCTCTCCCATATGGCTGTCCCTGAGTTATATCCTTTTATAACAAACCAGTGATCTTGTAAGTAAAATGTTTCTCTGAGTTCCTCTAACACTCAAGGAGTAGGTCCTGGGAACCTCTCTCACTTACAGCCAGCTGGTCAGGAGCACAGGTAACAACCTGCCCTTGCAACTGCTCCTCTGAGGTCCGAGAAGGGGCTGTTAGAATCAACAGTCTATAGTCAGTGGGTCAGAAACACAAGTGATAACCTATGCTTAATAGGTGTCTGAAGTGTATGCAGGAGGCAGGGGACAGTCTTTTTTTTTTTTTTTTTTTTAATTATTTGACAGAGAGAAACATAGCCAGAGAGGGAACACAAGCAGGGGGAGTGAGAGAGGGAGAAGCAGGCTTCCCACCAAGCAGGGAACCCGATGTGGGACTCGATCCTGGGTCTCCAGGATCATGACCTGAGCCGAAGGCAGTTGCTTAACCAACTGAGCCACCCAGGCGCCCCGGCAGGGGACAGTCTTGTAGAACTGACCCTTAACCTGTGGGATCTGAAACTGTCTTTGAGGTACATAGTGTCCAAATTGAGTTGAATCCTTAGACAACCTGCTGGTGTTCAAGAAGTACTTGGCTGTTCTTGGTTGTACCACACCACACATGCATTTACATTGAAACTGGTATCAGAACACCAAATTACAGTTAGATTCTTCTATTTACTCTACATGGAATCTATTGCTCTATGGTGTTGTGGTTGAAGTATATGAACAAAATCTGGCCTCATAGAGATTTATACTTATAAATATACTTATAAATAAATGTAAGGTATTTTAATTTCCTTTCAGATAATTGTGAAGGGAGACTTTAATAGTATACCAAAATTTGACTGTTGGTAATTTTTTTAACCATTTTATTTATTTATTTGACAGAGGGAGAGATCACAAATAGGCAGAGAGGCAGACAGAGAAAGAGGAGGAAGCAGGCTCCCTGCTGAGCAGAGAGCCCTATGCGGTCCTCGATCTCAGGGCCCTGAGATCATGACCTGAGCCAAAGGCAGAGGCTTAACCCACTGAGCCACCTAGATGCCCAACTGTTGGTAATTTCTTAAAGGTTACTGGTAATGTGGAGTTCAAAACCTTATCAGTGGGGTTTTGGTATTTAGTTTCAATAGATTCTATTGGTCCATTGTGTACTTGGAATCAATTTTTAACCCATGAAAGGTTTTTGTTTTGTTTAGTTTTAATCATATCAGACATTTCCCACTTGGAAAATATTGGCTCCTGAATTATCCATATCTTCTGAACATGGACATATTATATTACACAACATCAAATAATTATATCTCTGAATCTGACAACCAATCTCATCAGGAACCTTTTTAAGTATTGGAAAAGTATCAAGGCTAGAATGGCAAGAGATAAGTTTTATAGTACTTGGATTTTTTTCTTAAAAACTCAAATTTTTTAATTTTTTTTTAATTGGCAATAAAGCTGTTGGGCCATGTTCCTTGTGGGGGCAGGTTTCCTTTGTTCATTTTCAGGTAAATGTCTACCAGCTACCAAACTGCAAAAAAAAATCATTGTTTATACGTCAAGTCCTTATTTCCATTAAACATATTGTCTCATGAAAAAATCCAGTTCGGCTCATAACTCAAACATTTATACAAGTGCTTTACTGGAAGACAATCATTGTACTTTGGCAGTCAGCAGTCAGCAGAAAATCTTGTTACAATTTTATCACAGAGATTATTTTACATGGTCACATACTCAGGAATTTAGATTTGGTCTTTTTTTTTTTTTTTTCTTCAGGAACATTCTTAAGTGAAGAAGTTATTTCATTTACTGTGAGTGTATGACAGTGACAATGACAATGAACACCTGTGTAAGGAGGTGCCACTGTGCTAAGGCACCAGCACTTTTACCCAACACTGCTTCATCATTGCTGGTGCAAATGTCACACACAGAAAAGTAAAAGGAGTTTAAGTATACTATTATGAAAATGGTTTAGACCTGTGGACAACCATTTCAGAACTCCCACTATCTTTTCTCGTATGTAACTCGATCAATGTAGTGGAATATTACGTTTTTAGGAATTTATAAAAACATTTATTACCTCAGAAAACTTAAATAACAACAATGAAATGATGAAAATGGATGAAAAGATGAGCACTTTTTAAATTTATTTAGGAAGAAAATTTCCCTAAATTATGTATAATATCTCCAATATATGTATTTATACTCACTTCTATTTTTTTCTTTAATAAGTCCAATAGACAATTTCTTTTCATTTTTGTTACTCCTATAGAACTTCAATCTTTTGACTTGTTATAATAGTATTAAGAATAGAAGATACTTAAATAAGTGCTGAATGTCGCAAAAGTTGCCAAGAAACTTATAAGACTGAACAAACAGATTTAATATATTCATTACACCTTCTAGCCCTTTCCTGGGGATGGGTGTGGGCAGGAGGGGAGCAGGGGTGGATGTAAGTAAAACGTTAACACATTGTTGTAAGACTTAAAGAAAAGAAGACTAAATAGAATGAGAGAGATTACTTGTTAAGAATAATATTTAAATCAGTTCTTTAATCCAGGTAAAAACTAAATCAAAGTAATGAAGATAAAATGAATTTAGCAAAATAATTAGAAATATAAAAATAAAACTGTATGGTAATTATAACAACTTTTGCTTCAAGACAATTTCTATACATAATAGTTTCTAGTATTTATTTTATTACTTTATTATTTCTTCATAATCATTCTTTTTTTTTTTTTTTTTAAAGATTTTATTTATTTGACAGAGAGAAACACAGCCAGAGAGGGAACACAAGCAGGGGGAGTGAGAGAGGGAGAAGCAGGCTTCCTGCCGAGCAGGGAGCCCGATGTGGGACTCGATCCCGAGTCTCCAGGATCATGACCTGAGCGGAAGGCAGTGGCTTAACCAACTGAGCCACCCAGGCGTCCCATCTTCATAATCATTCTTAATGTTGAAACTGGTAGGAAGGTAATGGCCTTTTATAAACAGCAGAAAAGACCTAAAACAATTTTTTTCCTGAAGCCTAAAGAGACCTGATAATGAGAAGAATTCTCATATTTCTCAGATTACTAACAAAAAAATGAAGCATATGGGCCCTGTATTAGGGATTATATTTATGATATGATGTTATTTTTAAAAAGTCAGAAAATACTTGATTTTTAGACATTTAATGTTTTCTGCCCCTCTGTCTCCCAAAATAGGAAATCCAAAAATGCATGGCAAAATTAGCAGAGTGAAAAACATATTCTGTGGATCTAATCTCAGAGGGAAAAAAATATTGGGTAAAACCCAATCTGTGACAACCTTGTAGAGACAGTCACACTTGGAAAAATATCAAAATACTGCATGTCAGAATTATTTTGCCTTTTAACAATTGATTGCACAAAACCTAATTTCTAGATTTACTTAACTCATAAGGTTTTTTTTTTAAGATTTTATTTATTTATTAGAGAGAGAGTGAGAGAGAGAGAGAGCATGAGAGGGGAGAAGGTTAGAAGGAGAAGCAGACTCCCCATGGAGCTGGGAGCCCAATGTGGGACTTGATCCCAGGACTCCAGGATCATGACCTGAGCTGAAGGCAGTGGCTTAACCAACTGAGCCACCCAGGTGTCCAACCCATAAGGTTTTAAGATATATTGTTATATAGACCTAATGCTGCTATTTCTAGACAGAATATGCCTTCTCCAATAGAAATGATTTGGTGGCCTACAGTTATAAACCTGCATTAGCTGACTCTGACTTTATAACAGAGTTATTACAGAACTTATTCTTATTCTTCTGATGGTTTCAGAGAAAAAGTGACTGCCAAAGATGTAGAATTCTAATCTTCAAATTATGCTTGTCTCAAGGTTTGCCACCTTCATTTGCTTTATTTCAAATGTGGTGCATATATCCTGATCCAGACAACCAATGTCCTATTTTGTCTGGACTACGGGGATTCTCTGCATGCAGTTTATCTCAGAGATAAAATTACAAAAGGCCAAGTAAACCAGGATTATTGGCCACTCTATCCTTATCTTCTATCTACATATAGCAAGCATGTCCCTGTCTGTCTCTTTTTATCTCTAATCGCAGGTACTTGAATCAGCTTGATACTTAATTTTTATCCATAAAATGAAAATTAATAATCTCTGATGGAAATCACTGTTGTTAAATCACCGTTGTTAAATCACTGTTGATAAATAAACATAGAAGGAAAATGGCATACAGGAAAGAAGTATACAATAAGATATACAGACAGAAAAGTAATATTTTTTCTGAAAAATTATGTATATGAGAGAGAGCCAGAGAGACAGAGAAGCATCCAGAAATACACACCAAAGCATTTAAAGTTAGTTCCACTGGAGAGTGAGTGGAAGATTTGATTTATTACAGTGTGCAAATATTACTATTGCATTTAGAAGTGATAAATAAGCTAACAGTGTATTTTTTTCAAGAAGAGCTTTAAATGTGATTTGTCAGAAATTTGTCTTGCTAGAGAATAAAGTCCATAGGTTCAGGATATATGTCTATCTTGCTCCACTCTGAACCTCAGCATCTGTCACAGTGCCAAGCACCAGTTGGTCCTTAAAAAATGGTGAGAAAATATCTATTTAGTGTTAGTTATTCTATATGGAGCTGAGTTATTTAACTGCCTGGATATACTGTCAAAGAATTTTTTTTTAAAGATTTCATTTATTTATTTGAGAGAGAGAGTGTGAGCAAGAGGAGAGAAGGAGCGCAGGGAAGGAAGCAGATGGAGAGGGAGAAGCAGACTGCCTGTGGAGCCGGGAGCCCAATGTGGGGCTAGATCCAACACCCTGGGATCATGACCTGAGCAGAAGGAAGACACTTAACTGACTGAGCCACCCAGGTGCCCCTGTCAAAGTATTTCTTAAAGACTTTACACACTAGTCTGTCGGGAAGTTTTACCATGAGATTTTTCTAGTAAAGAAAGCAAAAACTAGAGCAGAGCTTCAAAGAACAGTTAAGTTTGAAAACACTATCGTAGGCTTGGGAGGCTGAGTGTATTCTAGGACAAACTGAAAACTGAAGAGTGTTGGGGGCAAAGTCAAGAGAGGATCATCAAAGGTGGGCAAGATCTGCAGCTATGTGGGCCTAAGGAAGGTGACATTGAGAGGGGTCAAAAAATCAATATACCTTTTGTGCTATTTTTCTGAGAGGAAAGGCAGTATATTCATCCTAGTTCTTCAATTCATTTTTAAGTTTTCATTTTAATTTCTCTGAAAACAGGATGCATCTTTCTGTAAATGGTGTTTTCAGTTGCTATCAGTTAGGTAGCAGTTATGTAAAAACCTATTCTTGATCAAGAAAACTATAGCATCAAAGAATCTTGGAACTAATTTACAAATTAAATGCTTTCAATGTGACCAAAAACTGTTAGTCTAAGAATAAAGTTTGAAGAGTTCTCTCATTTTAAACTTGTTTTTTTTTTATGTTAAGGCTGTACAAATTATTAAAAATAAAATAATTGTTTCAGTAATAGTAGCAAGTAAACTCTTGAATTAATCAGCCAACAGTAATTCAAATATCTGCTCCGAGATGGGTGTGGTACAAGCTGTGGACTTATAAGAAAGATGAAGACAAAAGGCTTGACCTGAAAGTACTAATTGAGTAATTTCTACTCACACAAAATAGGCTTATGAGTAGCCTACACACAAAAATGAACTGGCACTTATCCTAGTCAATCATAGGTTTCTATGATTAAGTTAATCTGTGAGAGTGCTTCAGAGGGATTACAATGCACAAATGCATCACATATTTTCTGATGTATACTTTGTAACATGCAGAAGAGGAGTCACAGATAAGAAAGAATATATTATTTGCTAAACTACAACTAGCTCCTATCTAGGAAAAAAATTACCAGGTTCAAAGTGAAACTGAATCAGGATTTCATAAACTTCTCTGTATGTAAGTGTCTGCAAGTGAGTTAACTCAGTAACTTCTTCCCAGCCCTCCTTCCTATGTCTTTGTTTTAAGGATACATTTGCATTTAAGAGGGAATTTTACAATGACCCTTTGGTGATAATCTTTTATTAGAAAGGCCCTTCCATGTTGCATATATTATCTGAAATTTTTATATGCTTTTTATTATTATCAGTCTAAAATAAATAATATTTGCAACCTTGAGCTATAAAACTAGCACTGTACTTATGGAGTGGGTTTAGCAAATGCCTAATTCTACATGGAAAGGGGAATATTTAGTAAAATGTTTTTACTCTGAAAATGGAATACTAAAATGCTTTTACTATGGAAATGGAATACTCTGGTGGATACTACAGTTATTTGTTACTTATCTGAGCAATGTTAAAGTGTCCCTTTGGATTTATATGCATACTGAACTAAAGCTGTTGATTCTATTGCAAAGTACAACAGTGGTATACTGCATCATAGCTATTTGGGGGGGGGTTAGACATACTAGGAGAAAATAAAATCCAAATTGGTCTTAAAATTTATATTTTGTATTCAATATGTGTATCAAACCCTCCTGTTTGTTACCACTCTATCAGAGTCATCCAGTTACATTTATTGTGTCATTTCCAGAATCATTTGGCCAAACATGCTCTAGTCCTTTCTGAAAATAAAAAGGTTTTGATAACCTTTAGAGCCCTGGAGTTTCTGAGAAATCAAATATTCTCAGATGTCTGAGATTCAGAAAAATTGAATATGGCTATACACTAAAGAAAGCATCCAAATATACAAATGCTTACCTCTGAATTGGGTATACTCTAAAATTATCAATGTTGTAGCTATCATGAAGATAAATGTATTGAGGTAACTGTGAAAGAAGAAACTGTGGTAAGGATCAGAAGGCTTTCTCCAAATTATTCACTGACACTGTCATAATGTTGAACTTGAGAAGATAGGTTGTCCTCATTATTGTCATTAATATTTAAATAAGTTTTACAGTCAATTGCTTGTATGCCTGCCTAGCTTGCTTTTTTTTTTTTAAAGATTTTATTTATTTGACAGATAGAAACACAGCCAGAGAGGGAACACAATCAGGGGGAGTGAGAGAGGGAGAAGCAGGCTTCCCACCCAGCAGGGAGCCGGATGTGGGACTCAATCCCAGGATTCCAGGATCATGACCTAAGCTGAAGGCAGTCGCTTAACCAACTGAGCCACCCAGGCGCCCCCTAGCTTACTTTTTATCATCAGTTTGTAACTCTTAGATAGATTCGCTTTAATTTTCCAATAAATTCTATTTAATTCCATAGTATAAATATTAAGCAAATTACATGGCAACATATAATCATTCTTTTTCAACTTTTCTTTGAAGTATAATGTACATACAGAAAAGCTTACATACCATCAATAAACATCTCAATGAGTTATAATAAACTAACACAACCATATAACCAAAACACATCAAGAAACAAAATATTACCAGGACCACAGAAGACTAGGTTTCTGGACTCAGGCCCTAACATGGTAATCATTATATTGACTTCAAATAGCATAAATTATTACTTCTGTCTTCTTTTTTGTACACCATGAAAATTGAATCATGCTGTAAATACTCTCTTGCGTACACTAATTATGTTTGCAATATCCATCTTTTTTGTTGCATAACCTTATAGATTTTTAGTTTCATTTTTATGTCATGTCCTATTGTTCACATATATAAAATTTATTCATCCATTTATCATCATAACTTCTAAATTCTTTTTAGCATATACATGCACACAAATAAACAAAATATCTATCTCTGTAGAAAGAGAAACATGGCAACTTTTTTTAGAACTCTGCCTTCTTTCAGTTTAAAAAAAATAACGGATCACTAAGCAAAACATGAAAAGATGCTTCTTCAAAGCATATTACATGCAAAGAACAACCACTAAGACCTAAAATTACTCATCTCTTTCTTGTACTAAGATTTGCCTTAAAGTAATCATACAAAGTAATAAATTGAAAACCATTGCTCAGATTGTGACAAAAGCAATTTGTGTTCATTAGAATTTTATTGAGATACATTCACAAAGCATACAAGTCTTCCTTTAAAGTGGATAATTCAGTGTTTTTTTAGTGTATTTACAGAGATATGCAGTCATCATAATCTAATTCCAGATCTCATTGATGAGGATGAAAAGAAACCCTCTATCCAACTTCAGTCAGTTCTCATTCCTTTCTCCCACTAATACCTGGCAATGACCAATGTAATTTTGCTATATTCTGGTCTATTCTGGAAATTTTGTATAAATGGAATCATACTATATATGTCTTTAGTGACTGGCTTTTTAAATTTTACATAATGTTTTCAAACTTCACCCATATTGTAGCATCTTTTACTATTCCGTTTTTTTGTCAAATAATATTCTATTGTGTGAATATAGATTCATACATGTATAAGCCACTTTGTAACTATCCTTCAGTTGTTAAACATTTGGGTTGTATATTCTGGACTATTAAAAATAATGCTGTTGGGCACCTGAGTGCCTCAGTGGCTTAAAGCCTCTGCCTTCGGCTAAGGTCATGATCTCAGGGTCCTGGGATCAAGGTCCACATCGGGCTCTCTGCTTCCTCCTCTTTCTCTGCCTGTCTCTCTGCCTACTTGTGATCTCTCTGTCTGTCAAATAAATAAATAAAATATTAAAAAAAATAATGCTGTCATGAACATTCATGCAAAAGTTATTTTGTGTGTGTGTTGTGATTTCTCTTGGATTTATACCTCAGAATAGAACTCCTGGGTCATATAGTAATGTTTAATATTTTGAAGAGCTCCTAACTTTTCCAGTATAGCTGTATCATTTTATAATCCACTCAACAATTTTGAAGGTTCTGATTTCTCTACTTCCTCAACAATGCTTCTTTTTTTTTTTTTTTTGCTTTTCTGTTCCTGAGACTGGATAACCTCAATTGATCTAGCTCCAAACTTGCCAGTGTTTTTTCTGGTATTTCATATCATTTTGGATATTATAATTTTCAACTCCAAAATTTCTTTTAATAATTATTATCTCCTCCTGATATTTGTGAACCATCATTCTCATACTTTCTATTAATTCTTTAGATATACTTTCTTAATTCACTGAAAATATATATATTAACTACTTTAAAGTCTTTATCTAATTATTCTAAAACACGACTTTCTTCTGGAATATTTTCTGGAACTTATTTTTTTCCTTTGAATTGGCCATATTTTCTTGTTTCTTTGCATGTTTCATAGCTTATATTTTTAAAGAGCTGGATATTTTAAATAAGATAATATGAAAGTGCTGGAAATCATATCCTCTTGTTTCCCTCCAGGGCCTGGTGTTATTTGTTTAGTGACTTTCCTGTACTAATTCTGCATAGTTTCTATTATTTTTCTCTTGCTACCACAGAAGTCATTTTTTTTTAAAGATTTTATTTATTTATTTGACAGAGAGAAACACAACTAGAGAGAGAACACAAGCAGGGGGAGTAAAAGAGGGAGAAGCAGGCCTCCCGCCAAGCAGGGAGCCCAGTGTGGTGTTTGGTCCTGGGACTTCAGGATCACCACCTGAGCTGAAGACAGAATCCTATGGACTGAGCTACCCAGACTCCCTAATGAAAGTCATTTTTTTGTGAGTTCAGAGGTCAACTTAAGACTGACAGGCATTTTAAAGATATTTTTACTAATTTGTCTCCTACCCATTGCTGAGAGGCTCATTTTGTTGGACAAGACTTCAAAACTCGTTCATTTTACAATTTTGCATTGACTTTTGTTTCTTGTCTACAAGGAGACTCCTGGTCAGAGAGATGTAAGAGAGAAAGTCTTCTTAGCCCTGTACATGACAGCCCTATACATGACATGGTATCTAGATTTCCAGGAATATGTTAGAGCTTTTCAAGTCCCTTGTACCTATTATATTCCCAAGATTTTGCTTTTAAGTATTGGTCAACATTTTATTATCTATCTATCTATCTATCTATCTATCTATTTATTCATTTATTCATTTATTTTTCCACAACTACCACTACCCTGACAAAATAAAGAGAACAGAGCTTTCCTACTGAGCAAAATCTTAATAAGATTATTTAAAGACAAACCTTGTAAATGAGGCTGTTCAGGCATTTGTCAGATAATCAAAGCCTTTTATGATATGGGGATGAGGCTTTTTATGGAGCTCCATCCTCCCACCTCTGGGCTGTTAATTCCAAGGCTAGCATAAAACTGGGGAGAGGATGATGAAAATAGGGCAAGTGAAAATTCTAAAAACAAATCACTATTCTTACCAAGATTTAGTAATTCTTTAGAAATGTCCTTCAGGGCACCTGGGTGGCTCAGTGGGTTAAAGCCTCTGCCTTGGGCTCAGGTCATGATCTCAGGGTCCTGGGATCAAGGCCCGCATTGGGCTCTCTGCTTGGCGGGGAGCCTGCTTCCTCCTCTCTCTCTGCCTACTTATGATCATTCTGTCAAATAAATAGGTGAAATCTTAAAAAAAAAAAAAATGTCCTTCAGATTGTTCTAAACCTTTGGTTGGTTTTCAGAATTTGGAAAATATTGATCTTAATCATTTTTGCCATTGTACTCTTTGCTTTTGTGAAAGAATACATTTTGGAGAACTTTGTTATGTCCTTCCAGGTATTTTCTCTGTTCACTGGGATTTTCATATTTTCCTATACTCCCTTATGACTATGGATTTCTAAGCACTTTACAACTTGGCCTCAACTTATCTTTCTAGCCTTATCTTTGTCTTCTTTCTGATAAGAACTTAATAATACAATAACATCCAGCCATCCATTTCTCCATACTACATTTCACCTTTATTATATCCTAACTTTACTTTGACTATCTCTTTGCCTAGTTCAGGTTTGTTCACTCTGGTTTTGAATAACTCCATTCAGTGCATTTTTAAAAAATAGTAATTATGCCAAAAATTATGGGATAGCAACCAATATTTCTTGACACTATGTCATCACCTAGCCTGTATTTTAAGCACTTTGCATTAATTATCTGTTAATCCTCAGAAAAATCTATGATGCGGAAAGTATAAAAAATCAATTTTTAAGTCTGTTACTCAGGTGAGATAAGACTTGTTTAGAGACTTACTGCGGATTTAGAGATAAAGAGGGACATAGGTCACCAGCATTATTTTAAACTTGGATTGCCAGTTTGAAGTGACCTGACTGAGAAGAAAGAAAAAGATGAACTTTAAGGGCAACTATGATGAACTATTTTTAACTATGTTGTTTGTGGGATACCCATGTGAAGAAATTCAGCTGGCTATTGGATATGTGAACCTGCAAGGCATAAGAGAAGTCAGTTTGAAAATGCAGATTAGGAATTATTAACCTGTAGATAGTATTTCACAGTTAAGTGTGAGGAAGCTTGCCAAAATAATCAACACAACACAGCAGAAGTCTGATGATAGAAATTTGAAAGTACCCAACATTCTAGGAAAAGCATGTTGGGAAGAGAAAGAGATTACAGAGAGCATGTCATGTATGAAGAATGGACATAACCTGGATTATCATTAGAGCTTTAAGGTATATCTTAATAGATCTTAATATATATCTTAATATAATCTTATATGTATATATAATATATATCTTAATATATATCTTAATATAATCTTTCATATACTGGACAAGAGAAAGAAATGATAAGTACAGGGATGCACAGGCTTATGAGTAGAGAAGAAGGAAGTTCCCGTGAGTACAGAGGAGGCAATTCAGTGGAAAAATGGGAAATGAGAAAGTCCATTGAAAAAAGGGGTAGCAGGCTGTATGTGATCCACCTGAAGTAATTGCTCATTATTGTAGAATGATGCTAAGTTGTGTGTTTATATGATTGGCAGGGCCGGGGTTCAGAGCTGTGAATATAGAACAAAGAGATTAGTTATGATTTCAAGATCAAAGTGTGTTCAGTTCTCCACATAGCCTTTTCAGTTTCATTTTACATTGCAAAAAGCTTTAAGGAAAGGAAATATGCATATAATAAAACCAATTAATTAATTAACTTTTATAGAGAGAGAGCAAGCAGGGCAGGGAGGAGAAGTGGGAGAGGGAAAGAGAGAGCAGGCTCTACACTCAGCACAGAACCCAGTATCTCTCACAACCCTGAAATCACAGGATCATGAACCCAGCTGAAGTCAAGAGTTGGACACTTGATTGAGTGACGCAGGAGCCCCAAGACTATTTAGTACAAAAGTACCTCTTGGGGCATCATATTTTTATACTGGTCTAAATGTTATGGAAGATAGGAATAAAATCTAGCCAGAAAGACATTTTTTGAAATTATCATTCTTTTTTATGTAATTGGAATTCAATTTATTAATGAGGCTTTAAGTATGTCTATATGATGTTTCACATGAATAAAAGTCAAGATGGTTGCACACTTTTAAGTTTGCTTTCAACTGTAAATCAAAGAAAAATTTTAAGACAGTCTGAATTTGAATTTATATTTTCAGTCACTTAAATATAAAAATCTAAAATAATAACGGATTTTTACTTTTATTTTTCTATTAAGATAGTTTTAAACATTTGAATCCAGAATTTTATTTATTGAAGAAATACATTTGGGGCCCCTGGGTGGCTCAGTTGGTTAAGTGACTGTTTTTGGCTCAGGTCATGATCCTGGAGACCCAGGATTGAGCCCCACATGGGGCTCCCTGCTCAGCAGGAAGCCTGCTTCTCCCTCTCTCAGTCCCACTGCTTGTGTTCCCTCTCTCGCTGTGTTTCAGTCTATCAAATAAATAATAAATAATAAAAAAAGAAATACATTTATACTAAGGTACAAATGGCATAGAGTTCTAAGTCTACATAAAATAATATTTTTAAAATCTTATTTTTATGGAAGCCATTAATATTATGATAATCTGAATATGGAGTTAGTTAACAAGGTAGCAATTATTTCTAGAGTAAATAGATAACTAAATTTTTATCGATATTAATATTCTGCTTCTGGATTAAATATTACCACAGTTCATTTGGCCCACTGTGGCCAGCAGAATCTGTTAATTAATGTTTCACAATCTTTGCTAATACTAAGTTATTTCTTAATGCTATGAATTTTATACATACTAAAACTTGCATGTGCATATATAAATATCTTTTCAAATTTTGAATTTCATCACATTTTAACAAAATGCTTATCCTTGAGAAATCAAATTTATATTAATACTCATAATTCATCTAAAATACTAAGTATCTTTGGTGAAGTTTAGCTATTAATTCTTTAAAGACACATAAATAAGTATTTTTAAAAATCTAAAATCTAGGGCGCCTGGATGGCTCAGTGGGTTAGGCCTCTGCCTTCGGCTCAGGTCATGATCTCAGGGTCCTGGGATCGAGGCCCACATCCGGCTCTCTGCTCAGCAGGGAGCCTGCTTCCTCCTCTCCCTCTGCCTGCCTCTCTGCCTGCTTGTGATCTCTCTCTGTCAAGTAAATAAATAAAATCTTTTAAAAAAAAAAAAAAAAAAAAATTTAAAATCTAAAAATAGAAATGTTAGGATCCATCTAGATCAAATATTAGAGAGGAAATGTATTCATTTCCTAGAACTGCAGTGACAATAATATCCTGGAGGCTTAAGACAATAAAACTTTATTTTTCATGGTTTTGGAGACCAGCGTTCTGAAATCAAAGTGTTGTTAGGGTCACACTTGCTGTGGAAGTTCTAAAAGATAATCTTTTCTTGCTTTCTCTGGTGATGGTGGTGATTGAAATTCCTTTTCCTTGACTTGTGGTCATATCAGTTCAATCTCTACCCTTGTCTTCACATTCCCTCTCCTCTTCTGTGTTTTTGTTTTGTTTTGTTTTGTTTTGTTTTGTTTTGTTTTGTTTTTGTGTTTTTTGGTATAAATACTTGACATTGGATTTAAGATCTATCTGGATAATCTTCTCCTGTCAAGATTTTTAACTTAATTACATTTTTTTCCAAAGAAAGGTAATAGTTGCTCTTTCGCTATTGACTGCAATATTCACTTGTTTCAGGGATTAGTGCAGGAGTCCAGCTCTGGCTGAACCAGGAGTCCCTAAAGTAAAGATGGCGTTAGCGAATGAATAATGAGAGACCCCAAAGATTCTTTTCGATCACCTGCCAGGCATCTCTGTCTTGCCGGCTTTCAGTGTCTTTATTTATAGGCAACAAGTTATAGATTAAAAGAAAAAATCTTTTACAGTAAATGATTTTAGAGAATACAGTCCACTAATCAGTGAAAAATATTTTTGCAGGTGTATGTGTCTACCATTTACATCAAATCCCTCAACCAAAATGGAGATAGGTTTGATGAGTAAGGTTTTTATACTTTTTTACATCTTGTTTCCAGGCAATAAAGAGTAGATTAATCATGTGGTGTTTTTTAAGCAGGTCTTACAGAAAAGAAAGGAAAGGGTGCCTGGATGGCTCAGTGGGTTAAAGCTTCTTCCTTGGCTCAGGTCATGATTTGAGAGTCCTGGGACCAAGGATTGCTTGCGAGCTGCTCTCTGCTCAGCAAGGAGTCTGTTTCCTCTGCTCTCTCTGCCTGCCTCTCTGCTGCCTACTTGTGATCTCTCTCTGTCAAATAAATAAATAAAATCTTAAAAAAAGAAAAGAAATGAAATAACAAAGTAATTAAAAGTTAGTTACATATAAAGTTACAGTCTAAGCTATTTACTAACCAGCCAGGAGTCAATCTGTCTGGCATATTAATCATCCTAAAGAGAGGTGTAACTTATTTTTTTTTTAAGATTTTTTTTTTATTTATTTGATAGAGAGAAACACAGAGAGAGAGGAAACACAAGCAAGGGGAGTGAGAGAGGGAGAAGCAGGCTTCCCTCCGAGCAGGCAGCCCGATATGGGGCTCGATCCCGGGTCTCCGGGATCTTGGCCTGAGCCGAAGGCAGTCACTTAATCAACTGGGCCACCCAGGCGCCCCGAAGTGTAACTTATTTTGCAAAAGTAAAAGCGCTTGTACAAGCCTCTTCTTAGTGACTGGTTGCGTAAGCATCAGGGAGGAGTTTATTTATAGATCCTCTGTATGCAGGGCAATGCTCTTACTAATACTTTATTATTTTTATATTTAACCATTCAAAAGCCTCAACAATCTCCCCATAGATCCACAGGAGATTTAAAGGGAAAGTGCAAGAAGTATATTCTCTTGAATAGATCTAAAGACTGAAAGGGGTTTCAGTTTGGCTTAGAACAAACTGAGGCCCTGTCAAGAGTAACATGCTTTTCTTTTAGGGTAAAGACCAATCAGTAGAAAGAGGAGATGCCAGTTTTGCACCATTGGCAGGAGCGAGGCTTGCACTGATCTTTCCTCTCTGTGACCATGACAGGCCAATGGGGCTATTTTCTGGTGGCAGGAGCTTTGCTCTACTGCTACCCTCTCACTGAGACTTATGGAAGTCAGTGAATTCCTGTGAGGCAGGAGCCTTGCTCAAACTGCCATCTTCCCCATGGTGACTACATCAGTTTGTGAGACCCGGGCGGCTCCCGGCAGATTAGGACATTTATATATTTCAGGGAGACTTTTTCTGCCCATCACAAGAAAGGACATAAAATTGATTCCTGTTTGACTCATTTTCCTTCTGAATATTTTGCTCAGATCAACTATCATCCTTTGCCACACAAAATGTTATTGCAAACAGTAACAGCTATATTTATATTCCACTAATTGAATATTTTCATTAATTGAATAATTAAAAAATTACAAATCACTGATTTCCATCTTTAAATTACTTAAAGCTATGTATCAACGGCTATTATATTTAGCCTCCTATCTTCAAGTCTCCTAAAATAAAGTTTATTTGAATTTGTTCTTGATCCAATTTATTCTCCATTCAAATCATTTATATAGCTTACTGAGAAACGTAAAAAGAACAAAAAAATGAAGTCATAACTTAGTAAGGGTATACTGTAGGTGTATTTGTGTGTTTCCATATCAGGAATATAAATTTTGTATTGATACTCAATATCCAGATCTGTCAAAATACCATCAAAATTAAAGCTAAAAAAATAATAAAGAATAAGATTGGTAAAAGAAGGGCATGACTTATAGTCTGAAAACTTCTTTTTTTTTTTTGAAAGATTTTATTTATTTATTTGACAGAGAGAAACACAGTGAGAGAGGGAACACAAGCAGGGGGAGTGAGAGAGGGAGAAGCAGGCTTCCCTCCGAGGAGGGAGCCCAATGTGGGACTCGATCCCAGGATTCCAGGATCATGACCCGAGCCGAAGGCAGTCGCTTAACCAACTGAGCCACCCAGGCACCCCATATAGTCTGAAAACTTCTAAATATTTATGGGAAAAATGGGAAGAAATCTGTGCTCATGGATCAGAAAGACAATATTATTAATATGGCATACTCTGTCGGGGATGGTGCATGATCCGTCCTTCCCTCCATGCCCAAGCCACCAGAAATTCTGGTGGAGGTACCTGTGAATGTGAATGAAAGCCCCTCTGGGCTTTCCCCGCCTAGAATCCGAAAAGCCACTTACCCTTTACCCTGTGGGTCAGGGCAATATGCCCTTGGTATGCTTATTCAAGACATAGTTCCATTTAATCCTCCACCTGGTAATCATATCTCTGTATCTCTTATCTGTATTTCTTGATCCCTGTGCCTCAATGGTCTCAACTTCTGTGAGTTTAAGCAATCACTCCGTACCTTGCAGTAACAATGCTAATCCTGTCTCTAGGGTGGGTGCAAAAGCAGTTAAAGATTTAACTGCACCACCCAACTTCCTCACGTAGGAATAATAAAAGACTGGGACCCTTGACAGTCAAGGAAGACGAAGCCGTGAGATGGAGAGAAACTGAGAGACTGAGAGAGGAAAAAGAAGAGCAGAGCGAAGAGACAAAAGCCATGAGACAGAGAGAGACTGAGAGATAAAGTCAGAGGGCCTGCGAGGAAGCAGCAAGAGAGCCTTAGAGGAGAGAGCAGGAGAGCTGCAAACAGCAAGAGATCCTGCTTCGACAGACCTCCCCGCTCGGGTGTGCTTTTGGCCGCCTACACTCATCATCCTGCTCGACCCCACCGTTTTTCCCCTGGCTGGACCAGGGGAGAAACCCCAAACCTTGTAGCCCAGGAAGGAGCTACAATACTCCTAAATTGAACTTCAGATTCAAAAACAATCCCTATTAAATTTCCAGTCTTTGGGTATTTTTTTGTTTTGCAGAAATTAGCAAGTTGATTATAAAATTTATATGGAAATACAAAGGATACAGAATAACCAAAAAACAACGAAAGAGAAGAGCAAATATAGAGGACTCATACTTTCTGAAATCAAACCATTGCAAAGCAATAGTACTCATGTGAGTGCACCACCAGCAAATGAATAGATACAGAGATCAATGGAATAAAACTGAAAGTCCAAAAGTAGCCCCTGCATTTATTGTCAACTGATTTTCAAAGTGATGTCAAGATAATCCAATGGGGGAAAGAACATTTTTTTTTTTCAATACATGGTGCAAGAACACTATCTATATGCCAAAAAAACCCAATTTTGACCCCTTCTTTACATACCAAAAAAATAACTGCAAATGGATAATAGACCTAAACATAAGAGCTAAAACTATAATGCTCTAAGAAGAAAACTTAGAAGTAAATCTTCATGATTACATATTAGTCAATAATTTTTTACATATGACACTGAAAGTACAGTGACAATTTAAAAAATTGATAAACTGGATTTCATCAAAATTAAAAGCCTTTGTGCTTCAAGATGTATCATCAAGAAAGTAAAATGGAAACCCATAGAAACGAGGAAATAGTCACAAATCATATATCTGATAAAGAAATTTTATTCAAAATATATAAAATATACTTATAACTCAATATTAAAAAGATAAATAGCTCTATTAAAAATAGGCAAAAATAAGAACAGATTTTATTCAGAGAAGGTATACAAATATCCAATAAGCCATAAAAAGATGCTCAAAAGCATCAGCTATTAGAGAAATGCAAATCAGACCTATGGGATACACTTTCACACACACTAGGATGACTACAATAAAAAAGATAATCATAAACATTGGTGAGGATGTGGAGAAATTGGAACCATTATACATTTTTATGTATGTGTATAGTAATATAATGTGGTAAAACTTCTTTGGAAGACAGCCTGGCCACACTTCAAACAACACAGAGATACTATGATCCAGCAATTCCATTCTCAATTACATACTGAACAGAAATAAGAATGTAGGTCCACGTGAATATTTGTAACAAATGTTCATAGCAGCATTATTCATTATAGTGAGAAAGTAGAAACAACCGAATAACCACCAAATATTGACCGAGTCTCCAAAATATGGTCTTTTCATATAATGAAATATTATCCAGCGATAGAAAGGACTGACACCTCCTATGGCATGAATGAACTTTGGAAAAACTATGCTTTGTAAAATATGCCGGTTACAAAAGAATAGATATTGCATGATTATATTTATATTAAAGTATCCAGAATATTATATATTATATTATATTATATTATATTATATTATATTATATTATATTACATTACATTACATTATATTATATCATATTATATGTTGTATATAATATATATTATTTTATATCCAGAATATTATATATATATACACATATACACAAAGTCAAGAATTTATATTAAGTATCCAGAATAGACAAATCTATAGAGACAGTAAGATGATCAGTGGTTGCTTAGACCTGGGAGTGGGGGGTACAGAGATAGGCAGTGATTAAAAATGTCTATACGGCACTTTGGTGAGGATAATAAAAATGTTTGAGAATTACATAGTGCTGATGGTTTTATGACCCCATTAATATATTAAAATCACTGAATTGGACTTTAAATAGAACAATTGTATGGTATGTGAGCTGTATCTTAAAGCTATTAAAACAAGCCACACTAAAAATTTAAAAACTAAGAAAATTTCTGAGGAAAAAATTTTGAATACAAAATCATTTACAAAGGATGATCTGAAATACAAACTAAAGATAGACTTCTCTTTGTCTCTTCTTGAGTCTTGATTATTTATTTATTTATTTAATTTTTTTTTTCTGTAGCATCGACCAGAATGAAAAGTAAGGAACAGGACAAAAACTGATCTTATAAGCGAATATCTCATAAGGTAGGAAATTTGAAATTCCCTCTAGGGACAGAGTGTCCAAACTTGGATTATAAACCATTGTCAAGGTGTGCAAGAGGATAGTTGGTGTGAGATAGAATACCACAAATTCTTCTGACAATTTGTTTAAATCTGGAAACAACAAGCCTTGGTCTCAGTCTGCATGAGAGATGGCCACATATCACACGCAACCTACTTCAAGTCCTGTGGGAGGCCTGGAGTGTGGCATAGTGACAAGTGAATTCTTTACTCACTTGTAGCCTGTTGCAATGTATTTCAGATTAGGTGGATTTACATATCTCACAATGCAAGATTGTCTTAAATGAATTCTTATAAAGAAATATTTCTTATAAATCAAGTATATAAAAAGGATAATTATGGCATTGACAAGAAACCTTACTAAAAATTCTCCACTGAAAATATGAGGTTAAAATAAGAACAATATAATCAGGTTTGAGAAAAACTTTACCAAAAAGTTTCTATATGTCTGAGGTATCCATAGTATATTAGTACAAAAGTGCTAATGTTTATAATTAAATATTTATACTTTATACCTATAAAAATACAAAATTGAGTATGGTAGACTACATTTATTATCCTTAAATATTCACTGTCCCTCCCCCAGAGGGAATTATATATTTATGCCTGTTGATTGATATCAACTTTTGACATGCAATTTTGGACAATGAAATGTGAAAATATGAGCAAAGTTACACATTAAGAAATTTAAAAATTTATTTAGATAAATGTGTTAGTTTTCTAGGAGTGATATGACAAATTTCCACAAACTAGTAACTTAAAGGAAGAGACATTAGTTCAGTCATAATTCTAGAAAACAAAAGTTTGAAATCAAGATGTCAACAGGGTTGGTTCCCAAGGCTCTGGAGAGGAAACTGTCCCACACCTCTCTCTTAGACCCTGATAGATAATGGCAACCCTTTCCATCACTCTAATTCCTGGCTCCACCTCCACCCAGCCTTCTGCTCTATTTGTGTCTCTGTCCTTTCCTTTGACTACAGAGACACCAGTCATTGGATTAAGGGTTCCCTCTAAATTCAAAATAATTTCACTTTAAGATTCTTAACTAATTACATCTATAAAGCCTCTATTTCCAAATAAAGTCACATTCTTAAGTTTTGGGTGAACATTACTTTTACAGGGGAATCTAGTTGACAAAATACTATAAACTGGCTGGCTTAACAACAAAAATTTATTTTATTTTCTCACAGTTTTGGAGGCTAGAAATCCAAGATCAAGGTACCTGCAGGTTTGTTTTCCTCTTGGTGTCTCTCCTAGGCTTGCAGATAACTGCTTTCTCTGTATGCCCTCACATGGTCATCCTTATCTCTCTGTTTGTATCCTAATTTATTCTTATAAGGATATCAGTCATACCAGATTAGGAGTGACTCTCATGACCTCATTATCTTTAATGAAAGGTTTTTAAAGACCTAATCACCACATACAGTCAACTTCTGAGGTACTGGGTATTAGAACCAACATATAAATTCAGGGGAGGATAGAATTCAGTCCATAACATAACCCAAGAAAAATGAGAAAGAGATTGAACAGATACTTGAAGAAAGAAAAATATACTTAGTGACCATAAATATCAAAAATATTTAATGTCAGTAGTCATTGAGGTTTATTAAATCTTAATAAAGGGGACTTACTGTTTTAGTTCTGGCATACAAAGAGCTTGAAAAATGTCACTCTTATCCTTAAAACAAGAGAAAGCTGAATAAATGGAAAATCAACAACTTTTCTTTGACACATACAGGAATTGGAAATACTGAGAGACAGCTGAGCTCGAATAGAGATTCGTTGGTGTGAAGCAGAAGTTGCTTGAGTCATGAACTGCTAGAAACACACAAATGGAAATTGTGATGGGTTGTTGAAACTGAGTGTGGGTTAGCATAAGAATGAGGAAGTCCCAGAGGCCTCAGCCTTAGCAAGGACCGATATTTGTGGGTTGTGACGCCAGAAACCCCATCAGGTTTTCACATTGAGGACCTGAAAAAAGACCCGTTACTTATAGCTCTAGCTGAGGGAGGGGAGGAGGAACAACTGTGAAAGCCTGTCACCTTCTCCATATAGAGTTTACTCTCTCCAGGGTAAAAGACTTTTACTAAGATCTTAGCTCTCTGTGGGGTAAGGAATCTCTTCCTACTCACACCCCATTTAGCCTGTCTGTCTCACCTAGAATGGGGGAAAAGGGACAAAGAGCACTGGAAATATGTGAGAGACTGTCAGAACACAGAGAAACAGTCAAAGACTGAGATCTCATTATAAAATGACAGAAAGGTCCCCTTCTCCTCATCTTACCACCTGTGATGTATAGGGATTGCAGTGAAGGGATCTCAGGGAAGCACAGCAACAACCAGGGACATACAAGCAGGGACACTAGAGGGATTTGAAGCCTCTGGTACTGTCAACATTATAGCAAACATTAAGCACATCTAATTCCTACTCAAGTTAATGTATATTCTCCTACTAAAATCTTATCTACCTCAATTTTTATTACCTTGATGCAACAATATATCATTTCCAAATATACATTTAAGGACTTCCAAAAAATCAGTCTTGGAAACATGGAAGAAGCCATGCATAGTATTTGAACTACATTGAACTAAAATCCCGATTCCACTGCAATTTTATGGCCTTATGCTTTGAAATGATTAATGATCACTGACTTCCTTATGAAGGGGAACAAAAATTTGCCACTTCAAAATATGCCTTTTTAGCGTAATGATTATCTTCAGTTGGTTATTTTCAAGAAACTGCAGAAACAGGAAGAGTTCTGAAAACCAAGTAGTAGTTCTCTTTTAAAAAGACATTTACATTTGTGAGGGAAATCTCCCTGTGTAAGCATGCATCCCTCTCTGTAGCCAGAAGAGAAGGATAACTAAACCTCTAAAAACTCTTTTCAATAGAGAGTCAATCAATGGACTTAAGTTTGTATAACCATACCCTCTTTACTTGTTACTGTGCTTTTCCTGGTGGTCTCCCAAACCCCTATAACACGTGTCTTTTGTCTTTAGCTGAAGATAGTATTTTAAGGGGGTACTTAGGCCCTTCCAGGGAATCACTGGAGGAAATACATGTTATTAAACTTCTGTTTACTTTTCTCCTATTAATCTGCTTTTTTCTTTATAGGGATGAGGGGGTCTCATCCAAGAATCTTGAAGGGTAGAGGAAAATTATTTTTTCCTCCCCTAAACTTAAGTATATCGAACTTCAACAAGCTATGTTAGCCTTCCAACATTCATGTTGTTTTCAGCTCAGTGATGAAATCTATCTCTTTAATTGCTAGAATATTGTCCTTATTTATTGCTTTTTTGTTTGGTGATAGAAATTATAATAAATGACAAATGTTTCCTAGAAGTGCTATTGTTGGATTTTCCCCCTCATAGTTATTTCCTCTTGTAGCTAATAGTATGTCATTCCCTTCCCCGCCCATAGTTACAAAGTCTACCATTTCAAGCTGTATTATTAAGCTGTGTTCATTTTCTTAATGAATAAATGCCTCTTCAAAGGGCCATATCTGCACATCTCAAAAAACGATGTGAGCCCATTATGAATAAACCACTTGCAGTTGTGTGTGGTCGCAAGCCATTAAGCTCAGCAATAGAAACCAATGGGAGCTTCTTCTCCCAGAAAGTTAAAGAGCATTCCCCTGAACAGACCACTTCTAATTGCATATGCTTATGACTTGCCTAAACATCACCATTGAATCTTTTCAGACCTAGCAGTGCTTAGCTGGGAGGATGATCCAAATCCAGAAACTTTATTCTCACAAGTACAGGATGGCTCCTTCCCATAAACAGGCAGCAAAGAAGTGGAGATAGATAGACTTTATGCTGTCAAAACTCAAGTATGTTTTAAATTTGAAGGGTATTAAATGTTGCAGCTTTTGCAAAAGTTTTTCAGTGTTTCCAATCTTTTGTTTTAAAACTGTAAATTCTTGTATCTTACATTAGGAATCCAGACCCAGAAATAGAATCAGCATCTAAAAGGGAAAAGTCTTATATTTTTAAACCACACTGGGGATACTGGTGTAGCCCATTAAGGGACTGGTGTTCAGAATCTATGCTCTATATCCACCCCTGTAGAACTTCCTTATCAGAAGGCACTTCCCCAACCATGGGACTGGAAACCTATGATATACTGACTTTTCTCTCAGGAAAGAGTCGATTCCCTCACTTTCCTCTCTGATCTTTCTCTAAATTATGTATCAGTGAAATAGTCTATCATGTATGAGTTTCTGATTGTTACTTATACAGTAATGACAACTTTGCCCTGAATAAATGTGTATAGCTCTCATAACATTTCTTTTTACTAGATAATTGGGCCAAATACAAATGTAACTGAATTTTAGAAAATCCCTATGGGGGAAAAGTAGTTATATGCAATCTTTTTTTTTTTTTTTTTTAGAGAAGTGCCAAAATATCACAGTATAAAATAAAAGGGGAAATTTATAAGAAATAAAAAAAGATTTAAAATTAACTAGATGCTTTGTGTATGGCCTAGGGAAAAAATATAATGTGTTTGAAATTAAATAGACTTTTAATCCAGTATTTTTTTTCACTTTTACCCAGTAGAGAGAACTTATTAGAGATAATAATCCCCTAGACTTATATAGCATATTTCACTTTTCAAAGTGATTCCCCATGAATTATTTAATTTCCCAGAAGTCAGTATTCCAACATCTAGGTTGAACTGCTGAACTTTGTTATCTGAATGCTCTTCAGAGGGTTTGGGGCTTGGGTGTTTGCCTCTGCTGTTCCCAATGTCTGGAAAGCTTTTTGCTTATCCTTACCTTCTTGTGTTTGGCTAATTCTTACTCTTCCTTCCTAATCTAGAAATTGTCTCTTCATGGAAGTATTTTCCTATTACAGCATCTTTTTGAGAACCTTTTGTAGTTGGTTTTACAGAATGGCAATGAGACACTCTAGTACCCTGTTTTTATACATTGTCATTTTCTAGTCCCTCATCAGTTTTTACAAATGGACTACGTATTCTTTATAAACTAAGACTAATAGCAGTTCACTATTTATTTTAGCATTATGTCAGACATTTAAAAATCATTCTATAAAAATCTGTTGAATAAATGAATGAATAAATGTAATAAATATACATTAATATCCCCTTTGAAGCTAAGTATAAACCAAGTCTGAGTGAAGTAAAGATGCTGGTACAAGATAATACAGCATACATATAGCTCAAACAGGAGAGGGAAGCTGCCTTTTTAAGTTGTATTTTGAGTACATTGTAAGAGAGGAAAAAAGCATATTATGAGCTCCATTTTCCAAAAGAGGAAACTATGACAAGTCATATCAGGTGACTGGTTGAAGTGTTCCCGTACAGATTTCCCAAAAGCCCAGTCTGATAGATTAGTAAGAAATCTTAGGAATTATCTCTACAGTTTTGTGTGTTTCCCAGAGAATTTGATGTAATGAGTCTGCAATTATCTTAATGTTTTAGTAATAAAAGTAATAATCATGGTATATGACACTGATTAAGCACTTCTTATATTCCAAACACTGTGTGGAGCCATTTAAATAGATTATTTCATTTAATGTCTCAATAATCTTATGGTGTAGTTAACATTATCATCCTCATTTTTTAGAAAAGGAAACTGAAGCTTAAAAAAGTTGGTTTGTGGTAGAGAGTACATGATCCAAGATTTGAGGATTTGGAACACAAGCCCTATTTTTATGTTTGCTAAGTATATGGTTTAACAAGCCTCAGTATCCATAGCTATAAAAATGGACTATTAGAATAAGTTCCTCATAGGTTTGTTTTGATTAAATGTAGTAATGTATATAATATGTATATATGACTGGTATATATAATGTTCTATCAATTAGAGCTTTTATCTCTGTTTTTTTTTTTTTTCTTTTTCCTCAATGTTACAAGGTCCATGGAAGCAGGGACTTATCTGTTTGTGTATTCTTCTTAGTGCACAGCAAACTCTTCAGTATTTATTAAATAGTTAAATGCTTGATCTTTCTTACTCAAAACAATTTAATATGTGTTGAAATCGAAACTGAAACAAAGTCTCAGAAGAAAAGAATTCATGCTCTAAAACATTTGGCTCCATGGTTTCTAAAATAGCATTGTGCCCATCAAACATATAATTTAGAATCCTATATGAATTAATAATTAATGCAAGACTTAACATTGGTTTATAGAAAATTGTCTTTATCACTCCAGCCTGATTTGCTAGGTGCATTTGTCCCCAAGAATAGTTTAAATCCCAAGATAATCTGAGATATTTCTGAAAATAAATTTCAGAAAAAGAAATTTCTTTTTATTCTCTCTTCGCTACTTTAAAAAAAGATATTAATTTTTTTTTCACTGCCACCGTTTATTGATGTTTCCTTTCTCTGGCCCTTTATAGAAGATAACTGCTTAGAGAATTTTCCTTAATATGAGAGATTAATACAACATCATTTTTATTTCTCAGGTTTGGGTGAAGGAAGTGGTGGAGGTAGGGCAAGTGAATAATATATCACATGGGGAAACCCTATGGGAATGATAAACCTCCCCCATGTCCATGTTCACTTACACCAGGATAAAGAAAACCAAAGTTGCATTTAGATACTAATGTTAGGACTTGGCATATAAAGACAAAACAATGCAGCCACATTTCAGAGGAAAATCAGTTCTAGACTCTCCTATGAGATAGGAGACTCTCCTATGCAATATATGACAGCAACAGATCTCCACAGAACCTCTGGAATGAAGAGGTGGAGAGTTTAGAGGATGCGGAGGATGAAGATAAGGCAGAGGTTGGAACTATGACAATGACTTAGGCAGTAAATCTCTCAGTTCTGCAAGGTCAGATCAACACTGACCAAGGTATAATGGCCAAGTGCATGCGTTCAGGCAATCTCAGCTAATCCTGCGGCCAAAGGCAGGCGGAAGGAAAACCTCCATGATAAGAGAAGAAGAGAAGCAGAAACCTTGTACCTATTGTATTTCACAGATGAAGTTGTTGATATCTGGTGGAGATACTATATTTTATGCAGTTGTAATGATACAGGAACCATCGGTATAAATGTTTATGGATAGAATGTTTTTTCTAACTATTACATGTTCTAAAGAGTTATAATTATTCAAATCCACCTTCTTAGTATTTCCAGAATATTCTTTATGACCTACCATATTTCCTCATGATCATACCACATTTTGATTTGTGACCTTAAAAGTAATAAGTAGGTTTCTTATAATGTGTAATTGGTATAATCTTGCCCAATAACTTGCAGCTGAGTCCATCTGAACATAACCTATGGTATACTTCAGCTATCCTCGAATCTCCTTCCTTTCCTTATCTGTATTTAATTAACTAAATGGTAATGAAGCTAAACATGTGTAGAGAAATGAGATTTCCCCTTTGGTGTAGAAAATCCCCATCTGGCTTAGCAATATAAACTTTGCAATTTAAGACTTCAAGCCAGAGGAGTGAGGGGACACATGAAACATGTGTGTTGTGTCTTTTGACCCATGATTTTATGAGTAATTTTAAGTATAATTACTATCCTCTGGCAATGGCTGATATAAAAAGAGTTTTCATAGTAGAATTGTATCATTGTATCACTTTTTTGTGTCATAACAGAGAAAAACTCATCATCCAGGCGCCTGGGTGGCTCAGTGGGTTAGTGGCTCAAGTAGATCTGTCTTCGGCTCAGGTCATGATCTCAGGGTCCTGGGATTGAGACCCGCGTCGGGCTCTGTTCGTCAGGGAGCCTGCTTCCTCCTCTCTCTGCCTACTTGTGACCTTTCTCTTTGTCAAATAAATAAATAAAACCTTAAAAAATAAAGTAAAGAAAAACCCATTACCTATAAATTGCTAATATATGAAAAGGAATGTTAAAATACATAGGCAGCAGAAAAAGATTGATCTAACGGCCATCTAGTTAGCTGGCACACCTACAAAAAACTTTATAATACCTTCAGAACCCTTCCATAAATGAATTTACCCACTGAGGTAGATATAATTTTGAAGTGTAAAAGCTGACTCTTAGATATAGAGAAATAACAATTGGAATCTGGTTATTTGGATATGTAGTTCAGGGTATGATAAAAGCTATTCATTACTCACAAGATACGAGATGTAGAGCATCCAAAAAGCCTTTCATTTCTCAGGGAATACCTTCCTTGGCCTTGTGGTCTGAGTTTTCTGTCTTTTAGCCCAGATTTCATTGGGGGCTTTTATTCATCCAGAATAGTCAATTCCTAATGTCATTCTACAGTGAGAGCAGGACAGTTGTGATAGAATTTCATGGGTCTCAGTGATGCATGTGCAAATAACCTTTCGTATTTCTGTGGCACTATTCCTCCAAGGAGCTCAAAAAACTTACTAGAGCTCCTGAATCCTCCCAACATTACCTTTGAGTGGTAGAGATCCCTGATAGAATAATTCACATACAGTTCAATATATTGCACGTTAAGTTCTGTCTCTTAAAAAAGTAACTAGCTATAATAAAATCTTCTTAATATATTATTGGCCATCAATACAAGTATTACTAGATTTTCTCAATTCATTCAGTAGCAATCTTTTGAAAACCTATTTTTAGCTACTGTTTGACGTACTTAATCACTATGCTCTGACCCTATAACCATCACCATGGCTCCACTTACTGAGTGTCAATTCTGAGTGATGCACTGAGCTTCTTTTTTGTGCACAATAAATATCTAACATGAATTTATGTATGAGAAACCTCAGGTTTTCTTACAGTAGGTTGCCCAAATTCATGTTGCTAAGAAACGTTTTTGGTGCTGGCGACAAAATTCAATTATATCTGACTCTAGAAGTGTTCTTTTATCATTATGTCAAGCAGTTTTCTATTGGTGGGAAAAATCTCCTATTCCCCAATTAAGATTATCATTCCAGCTGACAAAGATGATTTTCTCAAAGTCTTCTAGTAATAGTAAGCAAATCATAGAACTTTAGACTGAAAAATATATTCTTTTGTAAATGAGATGAAAAACGACTTTAACAAAGTAAATCAAGGCTACTACCACTCCTACAAAATAGTATTTTAGTTATAGACAGGTTGATCAATAGGTTGGTAGATCAGTCTTGCTTACAATCTTGCTTATGTTACTTATGACAGTTGAAATAAAAATAAAACATAAATTATCTGTATCTATATTAATATACCCTATATCTCTCTATTATCTATCTAATCTGTCTAGATTTACCAGAAGTTATTATTTCTGCGGGAACTTTGAACATAGATTTAATCATTTTAAACTGTGTAATAGCAATCATAGCAGTTTAGGACCCTTTCATGACACCACTCTCAGGGAATAGGAGTTCCTCGTTGTGACTTGAGTATACCCAGTTTGATACATAAAGACAATCGAAGTTACTAGTCTCTGTTTAAGTCACTGAGTATGAAAAAAATCATTAAAATCCTTAGCTACTCCTTCTAAAATTAGTTCACTTTCATATTATCTTAATGTAGGTAGAGTGAGGTCTGGATTTATTAACATGAAATAAATTTAAATATCTCAACCAAATAAGCAAGTTTTTAAAAATTAATTTGCTTTTTTAATTATTTTTAATTTTTTCTATTACAGCCAGCCTACCCCCCCACCCCAGCAATAAATAAGCAGTTTTGAATCAATACTGGATACTTGGGTTTTGTAGATAATTCTTTACAATTATCATGTATGTGCTAGATGTATATAATATCACAGACATAATAAATATCACTACAAAAAATTGTTTTTAAATCACTTAGTTACACTTAGTGACTTAAGAAACTTCCAGAATCCAAGTGCTATCCATAACAGAGTTTATGATGATATTTCAATGTGAGGCCCATCTCTGAAACATATGAAGACTTCAGTAGGCTTACTGACTTTAAGTATTATTACCCTAACTTAAAGGACAGGGTAAAATACAAAACTAACAGTGTGAAATGCAGGTAACCATACAATACAGCAACTATACAAATTTTAGTAAGAATTTGCCCTCTTGCTTCCTAAGTTACTTGGCAATTTAAATAAATGCTATTTATCTTTTTTTGTATGTCTATATGAATATTTATTTTCTCTCTGTTTTAAAATGTTGCTAAATGTGAAAATTATTTTATTATTTTATTTTTTTTAATTCTTTTCTTTATTGTGAGTTTAACATTTACTCTGTAAGACAGTTTTTTCTTAGTGTTCATCTTTGCTATAATTGGCATGGAGATTATAATATCCATATTGAGATGTGAAATATAAAGGCCTCTTGTTTTATAAATTAATCTCTAAATGCCTAGTTAACCTGATGGCAGAAAATATAATATTTTTCAATTTCACATATTCTTTCTGAATTCAGGATTTTCCTCTTTCCTTTTTCTTTCTTTTTTTCTTTTTTTCCTCACCCTGGGATGACTTCTAATTTTCAGGGGTTAAGCCATTAATGTGACGAGTTAGCAGACACTGGTTGATGTTAGCCTATGCAGGCATTTCTTAAAAATCACATTATCCATCTGGTTCATGGTTATTCCTCAAAGTTTCCCATTGACAGCCGTTAGGATATCCATATTCCCAGGTGAATCCTCCATACTGCTTTCTACTGTAGCAAATTCTCATTGATGTTTTTGGTTTTCTTTTTCTTTTTAATCCATTAGTAACTGTGTATTAGAGATATTTAAAACTTAGCTACCTTCTAGGACTAGGGGGTCTAGAAAAGTACTTGATGGTATGCCTCCAACACGATTTATAGCCATGCCTAATCTGCTAATAATACATCTTGCTGGGTGGTACTGGGTCTATTGTTTAATTTTATGTGTCAGCTTGACTGGCCTAAAATATGCCCAGATAGCTGGTAAAATATTATTTCTGGGTGTGTCTGTGAGGGTCTTTTTATAAGAGATTAGCATTTGATTAGCTTTTTTTTTTTTTTTTTTAGTTTTGCTCCCATCAATGTGGGCAGTTATCACCCAATTCATTAGAGGCCTGAATAGAACAAAAAGGCTAAGGAAGGATGTATTCTTTTTCTCTTTTTTAACTAGGATATCTATCTTCTCCTGCTCTAGGACATCAGACCTGCTGATTCTCTGGTCTTGGAAGTACAGGACTTATACCCGTAGCTCTCTGATTCTCAGATCTTTGATCTCAGACTGGAAATTACACTATCAGCTCCCCTGGTTCTCAGGCCTTTGGACTTGAATAGAATTCTACCACCAGCTTTCCTGTTTCTCCAGGGTGCAACTGGGAGACTGTGGGACTTCCCAGACTCCTTAACTGTGTGAGTTAATTTCTAAAATAAATCTTTTACCTATATCTAAATCATATGTGTGTGTAGGACTAATTATATATATATATATATTATATATATATATTTATTTATTTATTTACTTCTGAGTATATATATACTCAGAAATAAAAATCTTCACACCTTTCCTAGCACATAGGAGAGAACAAGAAAGTCAACAAGACAAGAGGTTAGGCAAGTAGTCTGCCCAAACTGGTATTTTGGAAAGCCCTTGAATTTGGAAGCTGAAATGCCACAGCATGATTTGTTTGTTTGTTTTAGTTTTCCATTTGAACTTCAGTTTAACTTCTCTGGGGACTGAAGACCAAGTTATAGCTTGAATGGTTGAAGGTTGACAGGGTAAATGAAGGGAAATTAAAAAATAATATGGCCAAAAAAATACATAGATCCACAATGGTTAAAGCTGCAAAATCATTTTTGTCACATAATTCTTAAATTAAATATATATACATATATACATACAATACATTCATAGTTATTTATGATACATCCCCCCCACCTCACAATAATTCTATAAAGAATAAGACAGGATCAATTTGACCTATTTTATCTATAAGGAAAATGTTTCCCTTAAATTTTGTGTGATCTGTGTATGTCTTTTGCCTTTGAAAACAAATGTCATTTGTTTAACATTACTTTAACATTACTACTTTAACATTCTGAGCTTAAGGAGAAATAATAAATTTAATAATAATGGATAGTTGATAATCAACTAAGTACCTTAAAATGTCCATGATTATAGCTAATTACTTATATTACATTGCCATTAAATGCCAATTATATGTTCATTTCGCATTATATCTAGAAATATTTGTATAAAGACCTTGCAAAATAGATACAGTGAATTTTTGGCTTTATGATATGTATAATTTTCTGATCTAATTGAAAAATTTTAAATATGATTTTTTTACTCAATACAATTTTAATTACTACAGAACAGTAGCATTTAATCGCATACAGGTTTATTATTTTATTATTTATGAAAGTAATACTTTTATGGATCAAATTCATTTTTTGACTTTCATTTATGGTTGTGTATATAGAATATAGTTCAAGAAATTATATATTTACTTACTTAAATTGTAAGTCTTACCACAGATATCTAAATTGGCAAACTATCTTACCAAAATGCAAATACAATTATTTGACATTATCTTCAATTAGTTTAGAGTTAGTGCTTTATTGTTTAATAATCATGGTATTCGACGGACTACTGTGGGAGGCCATCCAAATTGTCTTTGAAAGAACTATGTCATAGAGTAACATTAGGCCATAATTTCAATAAGGTTTCCAAATTTATTCCTCCCAAATTCATAGACAGATTGGATATGTAAGTCAATCATTAATAGTCTCAAAGTACATTAAGAGCTATAGAAAAAGAAATTTAACATATTTTTTTTTAAAGATTTTATTTATTTGACAGAGAGAAACACAGCCAGAGAGGGAACACAAGCAGGGGGAGTGAGAGAGGGAGAAGCAGGCTTCCTGCCAAGCAGAGAGCCCGATGTGGGACTCGATCCCAGGTCTCCGGGACCATGACCTGAGCCGAAGGCAGTCGCTTAACCAACTGAGCCACCCAGGCGCCCCGAAATTTAACATATTTTGAGCATATATATACATATATATATATATATATAGTCCTTTTCTGAGAACACTATAAATTATTTGTACCATGCTCTTATTTTATTCAGAATTGTTATACTACTGTCTTATGGCAGCATGATATTTATTTATTTTTCTATTTTTTTAAGTTTTTATTTTAATTCCAGTTAGCATACTATTTCTGCATTTTCTGAATAAATAATTAATATATATTCCATTAATTTGCAAATAAAATTCATATAATTGGACAGGTTCCCCTTTTTCCATCCATTGAAAGTTTATTATGAATAAAAAAACAGGACTTGTGCAAGAAGATTAAAATATTCTATCACTATTTAGTAAATGAAAATATACATTCTTCCTAGATGATATTGTCTTAGCCCATAGTCTTAACAATAAAGTGAGTTTATAGAGGTCAAATGACACAGTCAATTGACCTCTGCATCAATTGTGTTGCTATATACCAGCAATGAACAAACAAAATTTGAAACAAAAATATGTAATAACACTAAACAAATTAAATATTGAAATGTAAATCTAACAAGTACATGATTTGTATGCTGATGAAAAAAATAAAAGGTGATCTAAATAAATTGAGAGATAGACCTCATTCAAACATTTAAAAATTCAGTATTATTAAAATTTTAATTTCCCCATTTTTTAAAAGATTTTATTTATTTATTTGACACAGAGGGATCACAGGCAGGCATAGAGGTAGGCAGAGAGAGAGGAGGAAGCAGGCTCCCTGCCGAGCAGAGAGCCTGATGCGGGCCTTGATCCCAGGACCCTGAGATTATGACCTGCCAAGGCAGAGGCTTAACCCACTGAGCCACCCAGGCACCCCAATTTCCCCGTTTTTATTTAAAGATTTAGTGCAAACCCAACAAAAATCCCACCATTATATTTTTGAACAAGTTGCTCCTAAAATTTATATGGCAAGTGCAAATAAATTCTGAAAAAAAGAAGAACAAAGTCAGAAGACTCATGTTACTTTGTATTGAGAATTACCATGAAGATGCAGTAATCAAGATAGTGTGGCATCACTGAAAGGATAGGCAGAGATGAGTGGAATAGAATTGAGAGCCCAGAAATAAAGTCACATAAATATGGTCAGTTGCTTTTTGTCAATGATGCAAATTCATTTTAATGGAGAAGTAATTGTCTTTTCAACAAATTCAACAAATGATGCTGGAACAATTGCGTATATCCGTATGAAAAAACAAATAAAAAATCTTCTAAACATATGAACGCAAAATTCCTTTTGCTAAGAGAAAGATGACAGACACAAAGGACTACACGTTATAGAAATTCATTCATATGACATTTATGAAAACACAAAATTATATTGATGGAAAAAAGTGGTTACCATGGGTTAAGTAATTGGGGAGTAGTTGACTAAAAGACAACACACAGCCTAATTTTTTTTTAAAGATTTTATTTATTTATTTGATAGAGAGAAACACAGCTAGAGAGGGAACACAAGCAGGGGGAGTGAGAGAGGGAGAAGCAGGCTTCCCGCGGAGCAGGAAGCCCTATGTGTGGCTCGATCCAGGTCTCTGGGATCATGACCTGAGCCGAAGGCAGTCGCTTAACCAACTGAGCCACGCAGGTGCCCCATCCTAATTTTTATAGTAATGAAATTATTATCTATGGTTCTGAGGTGGTAGACATATGACCCTATACATTTTGCAAAACCTGTAAAACTGTGTGTCACAGAGAGTTAACTTAAAATGTATAAATTAATAAAAAATCAACCAGGAGTTCAGGGATTTCAGGATAGAATACAGACTGTAAAACAACAACAAAAAAATCTGATTATATTATAAGTATAGAGCATAACCCCACTGAAGAGGGTGGATGAAAAAAGATAATTGACTTAAATAGCTCTGTAAAATGATGTTTCCACTGGAAATGGTTCCAGTTCCACTTAAAACTGTTAACAATGAACAAAAAAAGGATCTTCCAACAATACTGTATTCTAGTTGTTAAAGCTGTTTCTCATGGGGATATGGGTTAATAATTCTGTAAGTCCTCTCCAGGTGTACTAGGGTTGAGCAAATAAAGTAAATGGACGGTAGATGGTGAATGGTTGGAGTCAGGTTTCTCACTGTTAGAGACATTGCAGATAAGCAAGGGAGAAGATTGGAAGGAGCCATTCTACTAATTGATTGTTCTACTGAAAATTAGTTAGCGACATCAGTATGGACTCTTTTTAGCTCACTATATCATGAAATAATTATAAATATTTATAGATGGGTTATAGCACATACATGTATTTCCTAATTTTGTTCACTTAGAGTAACAACTCAAAAGCTACAAGCCCACCTAGAAAATTTGTTTCTAATACCATTCTCTAAGAAAAAACAAAACCAAACAAACACAAAAACTCCTCGGAGGAACAACTGATTTAGAACTAGAACAGGAAAACTAAAAAACAAGCTTAGGGACTATTTTAGTGTGTTTCATAAGAATCAGTCTTTAAACTTAAATGAGTTTTGAGTTTATAAATATTTCAATGCCGTTAATTGAACATCTGAAGAATATTAATTTTTCTCCAGATATTGATACAGTTGACAAGCCTGGATTGATTCCTGGTATCGTTTTTATTCTGATATAACAAAGAGTTTTAGTTTCAGTACCATAAAGTTGCTTTCAGAAACATCTGGGTAATAGTTCATTTAGCTATTTTTTTTTTGGTCTATTAGATAACACCTTAGGTTGTGTCTTAGGGAATAAAACTTTATAAATCTAGCAAAAAAATGTCTTTATTTGCTTTTATAACACCTTGTACTTCAGCTATGTGACTAATCACTTGGTAGTGTAACTGATATGTCCCCTTCAACAGAATGCAAATTTTGCTACATAGAAAGGGTCTATGTCTGTCAATCAATTCCTAGTGACTGGCTTAATGTTAAACACGTAGCTTACAACTCAAAAAAAAAGTTTGTAAATGAATTGATGTCCAACAGTTCAAAATATACATGTGTTTATATTGAGAAGAATGTGGCAGTATGTATTTTGATTACCCTTACATATCAAACCGATCAATTTCTCCCATGAGGTAAACAAAATTAAATCTATGTTAATGAAGAACATTTTAATGTCAGAAAATTGGTCCATTTAGATGTCCTTCAGAACACTTCTATAAATAAGTTCCCATATGTTATTCAATTAGAAAATCTCCTCTGAGAGGATAAGCCATATCCCTGCAACAAGATTCCCTTCTGTGCTATTAAGTCAGGACATAAATACACTTCTTGTGAAGTATCCAGCTGGTTTAGTCCCCTCATATGGTAGTGATCTGGAGTTAAATATTTTTTTGAAAAAAATATTTTCCAGGTAACACTGCAAAAATTCCGTGTATTTCTCCAACTGAATATTTGTGAGTTTACTATAGAGTATTTAAGTAATCAAAAGAAAGAATGTAATGATGGAAAACCATACAAGTAGTAGGAGTCTCCAAGCTGAAGAAGACATAACTATAACATTTTACCCATAGCTGCTTTTATTAAGTTTGACTCACAAATGAGTCTTTTAGGTGTAAGTGGTAAAAACAGAAAATATCTGAGTATATTTGAGCTTTAGAAAGACAATGGAGCTTTAGAAGTAATCACAATAATGATTTATTATTAACATCCACAGCAATCATAGCTATTAATATCTATTATGAATGCACTACATATGCCAGAAACTGCAATAAAAATTACCTGCTGGATTTTCTTTAATAGATATAACTTTTCTGAATTACAGATAATTACATTTATTTTATGGCTGAGATTGTTGAGGGAGAGAAATCCTGGAAAGAAAACTTGAGGTGAGGGACAGAAAATTAGAGCACAGAAAAACAATCATGCATTAGGAAATGACAATGGGAAAAGAAAATCTAAGATGCTATAGAAAGTCCAGCTTCTCAGAAATTATGAGAATAGATACATGAAGCTTTGCCTAAATATCAAATGATACCAAGAAGCAAAAGAGGGCATGGGGAGGTGGTGATTAAGGGCCAGGATCAAATAGAAAAATGGCAACAGCAGCGTGTGGCCAATTGGATAGCTCAAGGTGATAACAACAGGGATGCAATGCTCTTAGAAGTTTCCAAACGAAAAAAGGGAGGGGTATTTATACACTTTGGAAGATAGAAGTAGGGAGGGAAAGTATTTTACACTGTGATAAGAATTTGAGTCTGATTTTTTAAAGGGTCATGGGCAAGAAAAAGTTAAAGTTGTGAAAGGAGTTTCCTTATCTTTGTATTGGACTCCTGGTACATTTTCAGTAATTATTTTTCAAATAAAAGCCTACATTAAAAATTGATTTAACAAGATCCCTGGAAAGAGACAAAATATATAAGATCAAGAAAATAAGTGAGGAGGCTAACTGTGGAAAAATGTAGAAGCACTTTTTTGTTTTCTTTCTTTCTTTCTTTCTTTCTTTCTTTCTTTCTTTCTTTCTTTCTTTCTTTCTTTCTTTCTCTTTATTTTTAAGATTTTATTTATTTGACAGAGAGAAACGCAGCCAGAGAGAGAACACAAGCAGGGGGAGTGAGAGAGGGAGAAGCAGGCTTCCCTCCGAGCAGGGAGCCCGATGTGAGGCTGGAGCCCGATGTGGGGCTCCATCCCAGGTCTCCTGAACCGAAGGCAGTCGCTTAACCAACTGAGCTATCCAAGCACCCCTACTTTTTATTTATTAAAGTAATTCTACACTCCATGTGGGGTTTGAACATATGACCCTAAGATCAAGAGTTACATACCCTTCTGAGTCAGCGAGGCATCCCAAAAGCACTTTTTTCTATAACTCATGTTTAAAAATCTGCTAAGAGATAGAGTAATAGTCTATTGGAGGGGGTAAGGGAATGTAAGAAAGTTTACTATTGATAGGCCTTACATTTTGGGAAAACAGAAAGCTAAAATATCTAAAGAAAGTGAGGTCACGGCCATGCGATAAGGGATTGAAAAGAGAGAAAAATTGGTCATGGGTACAGTGGCCTCTGGAAAATTTAATAGACAAGCAAGAAGAGATAAAATATTCATGAACGTTACATGGCAGAAAGAAATATCTTAAACAAATTAAGCACCAAGAACTAGCATGCACATTAGAGGAGATCAGAAAATAGCAGATGAGAGAGGAGCGATTACCTAGGGAAAGGTGACAAAGCTGTGTACATTGCTCTAGTGGAGGGCATGATTTCCTAAAATAGCAGCAGCTAACTGAACTAAAGTCACCTAAGGGGTTTGTTGAAGATAAAAATTTGTGGGGTGCCTGGGTGGCTCAGTCAGTTAAGTGTCAGCCTTTGGCTCAGGTTATGATCCCGCCATTCTGGGATCAAGCCCCACCTCAGGCTCCCTGCTCAGCTCCTCCCTCCCTGCCTGCTTCTCCCTCTCCCTCTACTCCTCTTCCAGCTCACTCTCTCTCTCTCTCTTTCTCTCAAATAAATAAATAAAATCTTTAAAAAATGCAAATTCTTGGGCCACAAAGCAGCCATTTTAAATCAGAATCTCTGCAGATGGGCCCTGTAATCTATAATTTAACAATTCCTAGGGTAAATTTTAATTTATGCACATTGAAGTGATACAAGGCTTTAGCAAAGAAGATAGGAAGGGACAGAGTATCATCAGAGAGTGAGGGAGCACAGGAGCCTGAGGGACATCCTAAAGACACAGATGGTTGCAGTTAGCTAGGAAGGCCACCACCAGTGGCATGTAGAAGATATTCTTCCTTTCTTTCTTTTTAAGAAGATGTTCTTAAAAAGATTTTATTTATTTATTTGACAGAGAGAAATACAGTGAGAGGGGGAACACAAGCAGGGGGAGTGAGAGAGGGAGAAGCATACTTCCCACAGAGCAGGGAGCCCGATGCAGGGCTTGATCCCGGGTCTCTGGGATCATGACCTGAGCCAAAGGCAGTTGCCCAACCAACTAAGCCACCCAGGAACCCCTCTTTTTAAACAGATTTTTATTTATTTATCTTTTTTATTTAACAGAGAGAAACACAGGGAGAGAGGGACACAAGCAGGGGGAGTGAGAGAGGGAGAAGCAGGTATATTGCCAAGCAGGGAGCCCAATGCTGCGCTCCATATGGGGACTCCAGGATCATGACCTGAGCTGAAGGCAGATGCTTAATAACTGAGCAACCCAGGTACCCTGATATTCTACCTTTCTTAACCATTATGGTGATGAAGAGGCTTACTTCTCATGTAATGGAGAACTGAAACCTTTAAAAACTTCAGGGTTAATTAGGTACAGAAGTCTAATTTTGTTATATCCAGGGGAATCCACAATTGTATAGTAGGGCATTTTTAGGACACTCTCCCTCTCTAGAGACCAGAAACTTTTGGTCCTTCTATGTAAAGATTTTATTTCTTATGGAAATAAAATTATTAATTATTAATGAATGTATAATTATTATTCATAAAAAGGCATCACATGTATCACTTTTCCTTTTATCTGTAAGATGCCCCCATGTCTTCATTCTTCCAGTGAGGAAGATTGCATGGACCTATTTCTATTTTCCTTCCTTTTGTTCTTTCGTTCAGATCCTGTAGCTTTATCCCATTAAATATCTGCTCCCTAATCTGTTTAGGAAAAGGTTAATATTTTTGTCACACCTGGGACTCTGCCTATTACTAGTTCTAATGGGATTAATCCATGAGGCTAAAGAGAATTCATCATCAGGAAATCACCTCCCCCCCAGCTTCAGGAAAGTTTATATATAGAGATAAGAACATTACCTATAATTCTTAAAGAATATGACCTATATCCCTATAGAAGATTATCCCCAGGCTCTTTCATACTCCTTTATCCTCATCATTTAACTGCCTCCAATATTAGCACAAAGGATACTCTCCATTTGAAATCAGAAGGCTGAAAGCAGCACAGATGATTGTTAATGTTGCTGGATATTGGTTTGAATATAGAAAAAAAATGGCATGGAACACCTTTAACTGATCTCTATCTCTTGATTTTCTAAAATTCCTCAATCACTGAAATTTGAAAAAAATGGTTGTGGGATGGCCTGAATATGGGAATCCCGAGTGATTATGGAGAGCACACAACAGAGTGACATTAAATATTCAGTTGTAACAATGGTAATTCCTTGTAGTTTAGATCAATATGCATTATGTGGAAAAATTGTGGGACTAATAGAAATAATCATAAATCAAACAGGAACACTGAGCCAATGATTTTTTTAATGGGGTATTTTTAACCCTAAAATTTGCCTAAGAAGGGTTTTCAGATTCTTTGCACCCAGAATCAGAGGGAAGAGAATGATGGTAAAGGTTTCTTTTTCCAGCACATGTATTTAATGTGTCTACTAATGAACCAGGAGGGGCTAGGAGAGAGAAAGGATGTAGTCAGTCTTAGATGTTGAATTCAAAGGTGAAAAACTCTTTACTTCTTAATTTAAATTTTTATATCTCTAATAATATCAGATAAGTTATATTTATGTCTATATATGCTTTACATACATAGGAAAAATTATAAGCAACATATAATTTTTGCTTTATCAAAATTACTTAACATTAAAAAGTGAAATTATTAGATCTTGAAATTCAGTTATCTAAGAGATTTAGATATTAGGAAATGTTAGGAGTGAAAACGGTGCATCTATGTACTTGGAGATATGTGTAATACTTGGTAGTTTTAGTATCTATCACCCAATTATTTCCACTGAGAAGGAGGCAGAGAAAGAATTTGATGGAAAGAAATTATGACTCAAAGCACACTCCAGAGCATAAACTCTTTTCTAAGAATATTTGTTTCTATTATTCTGATGAGAATAATTGTCTATAGGCAGATATTTGTATTCCTCTTGTCATTTTCCAATCGTCTGATTCATAATACCTACAAATTCTCATTGACAAAGTTTCATCCAGGAAATCAAATGATTAGAGACTTTAGTTCCCAAACCATTTCATTTCATTTCCATATGTCAAATTAATCATATGACTGCCTTTTTGTAAACAGATCTGGCATCTCAGTGTGAACTAATGGAATGTCAATCTAAGTTGTCCAGTATTATTACATTTTATAAGGAAATAGTTTTGGAATATTAATTAGAAGCCAAATCACAAACTAGATTGCTCCTCACGACAGCTGCAGAAGGTAATCTCCCTTTTGCATATGGGCCATCAGAGGCACAGGAGTATTAGTGATGAGAGTCAGTAGAGTTGGTTTAGAACCACAGGTTCATGTGGCTTTAGAGAAAAAAATTCTTAAACCACATGCTATAATACATCATAACTCAGAAAATGTGACAGAAATAGTAAATCGCTTGGTGAAGTAAGCCTTAAAAGGATAAAGGGCTGTAAACAGCTCATTCTTCAAGTTACTTAGACTTAAAAATGTAAATTCACCATGGATATATTCTTGATAATCACTTGCACTGAGACTCCAAAAAGAAACAAAACAATGAGATATTCATAATGATAATGAGGAAACATTGTTGGTTTTATGTATTGAATTAAGTAAATCAACCACTGGAACATTACTAGAATTTATGTTATTATGTTATTTTTAAAATGCAGATTAATAATTTGTTATTTAGGGATTATAACTCACTGATTATTATGTCTATACACAAAGAAAGTAAGGTAAAAACTAACCAATACATTCCAAAAAATGCGATAAATAAAAATATACAAATGTTAAACCATGTGATGGATTTTAAATTAATCCTTGTTTAAAAAGTCTTAAAATTATATTTAAATAATTGCTAGCTGAAATTATTTTCTGTTGCATGATTATATCATATAAAATTAACCAAATATTTGTTTTCAATTTAAGGTATAAATCCTCCTAAAGATCAAAATACTTACTCTTCATATCCAGACTCAAATATTAATACTATCACAATTGCTCCATTAAATAAAAACCAATCTTATCTGATTGTTTATGAAGAAGAAAGCAAATGAAATAAAATGCCTCAATTGACTTCAGTGCTTGGCATTTTGAAGACAGTAGGTCATGGTAAAAGCCAAGGAGACCAGTTACACATTTAAAAAGCATTCTTTGGCCTAGAAAAAATTCCTATCCTCTGTTGTGCTTTAGGTTTGATAGCCGCAAGATTTTCTGCCATTGAAATTTACGTTAAGTATGTTTTAGTCCATTTTAGCTTGCATCTGCTGCTTATCTATAATGAGTTTTTATATACTGTGGTAAATATTAGAGATATATTTTGAACATGGCACTTATAGTCCCTACTGATTTGACTTTTGCTGGAATAATTTCTATATTAACTTTCTCTCCTTGTTTTCATTTTACTTTCACTTGAAAAATACTTTCATTATGTGCTTAAGTCACAGGAAAATACTGACAATATAAAAAACAGTGGCATTACACAATAAAGCCTTCTATATAATATGAAATTAGACTTGCTAACAAACTTCTTAAGAAATTATCAAATAATATACTTTTAAAATATTGATCATAATATTATTAAGATAAAACATTTATACATTAAGAAATGAAAACCAGAGTAAAGAAAGTCCAAGGACAAATATGAGATGATGCTACTCTGGGGTCAAAATTATAAACAAGATTTATTTGTGCAACTGACATGCCAAAATAAAGATAGTGAACTGATATCTCAGGAAATATTTGCAAAATGATAAACTTTACCAACTAGCAACTGGTTTTCTATCAAAACTAGGTGGTTGGGCACCTGGGTGGCTCAGTGGGTTAAAGCCTCTGCCTTTGGCTTAGGTCATGGTCTCAGGGTCTTGGGATCCAGGCCCACATCAGGCTCTCTGCTCAGCAGGGAGCCTGCTTCCTCCTCTCTCTCTCTGCCTGCCTCTCTGCCTACTTGTGATCTCTCACTCTGTCAAATAAATAAATAAGATCTTAAAAAAAAAAACAAAACACCAAAAAAACAAAACAAAAACTAGGTGGTTATAGGAGAGCAGCTGGGTAGAGGGGATGGGTGAAATAGGTGATGAGGATGAAGGAGTACCATGTGATGAGCACTGGGTGATGTATGGAACTGCCAATCACTATACTCTACACCTGAAACTTACATAGGGTACTTAGTGTTACTTAGTCATTGGCACAACTGTTATATTTACCTATCTCATTTATTCCTGATTACAAAAAGAAATGGAATATTTGAAGGTGCTTCCTTTAAAGGTGGGGCGTGAAAACGCTGACAACACTGATTCCATCTTTGGACCTCCATCTTGTTCTCCCTTCAGGGGCACAGATGGAGTGCTTTACATTCACTTGTAGAGATCTTCTGATGCACAGATAGCACCATTTTAGGTAACTACCCATGCCCTCACCACCATGGCCCTCCCTCTATAAAAGCGGGGGATTACGGTCTGGGGCAGGGGAAGCAGGGAAGAACTGGGTAATATAGCTACATAGGACCATGTGGATCGCCCACCTGATTACCCTGTCAGTAAGTAACTCTGAGTCAAAACTCTGTAAATGGTATAGAGTGGCTGGCTTCAGTTTTCATTATTAAAGTATCTTCTCAGTCTGCAGAATACATTACTGACCCTCCACCTCCTAACAGTGGGGAGAGGGAGAACAGATGTTCAATTCAGAGATCACCCGTTCCATTATAAAAGCCATCTGACATATAATGGGTACAGTTGTTTTGTCTGTTTTTTAATGATTACTTCTTGACATCATTTATCTAAAGTTTTTGAGTGCTTCCTCTCATTAGGAAACTGCCAATATGGTTAAACTCCTTGAAGGAAAATATTTTATGAATGTGTACACTTACTACACTGTAGCTCTCATAACTCAACATACAATGTGAAGTTTAAAAAGACATGAAACATTCCTATAACTATAAATCACATAAATATTTCAAAAATATGGTTTCTGAAAAATATGTTTAGGTTGTTGAATATGTATATTTGTACATCCTTATGGATAGGAGATTGAATTCTTGCATTAGATATTGCAATTTTCATGTGTACTTACTAGGTATGCTTGATGCATTCTGATTTTTATGTAAGTTGATACTTGAAATTCATTTTAATGTGAATTTCTGTCCCTAGAAAAGCTCAGCATTTAGTGAAATCCTATCTGTTTATTTTCCAGGCATTTCTTCTTTGTACCACTCTGTTAAATAGACCATGATAATTTGAAGACAAGGATAATACTTAAGTTATTTGCTTTTGTATTCCTAGTGCCTCGTAGTTTTCTTGACTAGATATTAAATAAATATTTATGAAAGCAGTTGGTTAATTAATCAATCCTTTGAAGGAAAACATATATAAACTCTTGAAGTATTATATCAAAGATATATATTGATTAATTAATTTTGAAATTGATTTTTTTAAAGATAAATACAGAAACTTCATGGTTGTTGCATGAGAATGATTTGCCATTGAAATAAGATAGCCAAATTGGATGTTTAAATGATTCCCCCAGGGATGCAGGGATATATGTTAGGGTCAGAATTTATTCCTTTTGAGATGCTATATAGCACATAAGTTAACTTTTAGCCTTGAAGAGGATAAAAGCTCCTCTTATCGTACTTTTAGAAGGATAAATAAGAAGCAAGGAGGTATTTTGTTTTTAATTTTTTTAAAGATTTTATTTATTTGACAGACAGAAACACAGCCAGAGAGGGAACACAAGCAGGGGGAGTGAGAGAGGGAGAAGCAGGCTTCCCACCGAGCAAGGAACCCGATGTGGGACTCGATCCTGGGTCTCCAGGATCATGACCTGAGCTGAAGGCAGCCGCTTAACCAACTGAGCCATCCAGGCGCCCCTGTATTTTGTTTTTAAGAAAGGAATATAATGTGTTAATCTAAGACTCTAATTACACCACAAAGCAAGATTAATTGTTGTATCTTACTAACTTCCTGCCAGAAGCAGGAAGAGGTAAGAAGTGGCCCTTAGCTACTCTTAAGCAAGTGCTTGACCATCTCCCATATTGGCAGTCTTCTTTCCTTCCTCCATCTCTAGTATTCATGCCATTTAAATAACTCTTTTCTTTCACATGAATAAGTTGGGCTTGAGAGAAAACTCTTAGGAGTTCCTCCTTTTGTGAGACCTTAAGTTGTCATCTTTTACACTGATATGGTATATAAAAGGCATTTTATGTACCCTACAGATATGCTTTCTTTTTTTTAACTTGGTTATTTAGCACATAAACCAAATACATATGTATGTTTGAAATGGGGCTAGGGAGTAAGTGTCAGCATATATTCAAAAAGAAAGTTTGGTTCCACATTTTCAAAACTAACTTTTCAAAGTTCCTAGAAATATCCCATATTAGGATATAACTTTTTTTCTAGCTTCACTTCCTTTCATAAGGATGCTTACTGTAAAATAAGATAAACTCTCAGTGTTCTGAGTGTGTTATTGTGGTTGTTCTTCAGGAATTTCATTTTGGAATATATAACTATGTCCCTGTTTAACTTTATTCACAACTGAGAGTAGGCATCTACATAAAAGACATGAAAAGAGAAATGAAACAATCTGATAGGCTAGGAAAAAAAGGAAGAACATTAGATCCTTAATCTAGTATTCTTAGAGAAATCTGAATTTCCACTGAAAGTTGTTGAGGGATTCTTTAAGTAAGCCTTCCTATTTATTTATTTATTTATTTATTTACTTGACAGAGAGAAACACAGCCAGAGAGGGAACACAAACAGCAGGAGTGAGAGAGGGAGAAGCAGGCTTCCTGCCAAGCATGGGGCTCGATCCCAGGACCCTGGGATCATGACCTGAGCTGAAGGCAGAGGCTTAACCACTGAGCCACCCAGGAGCCCCTAAGTAAGCCCTTCTACCCAGATAATATATTACCAATATAACATAGTCTATTTTCCTTGAAGTTTCCAATTTATATAGATAGTTACAATGATGACTTAGCATGATATTTATAAGTGATGTAAAAAACTCACAGAAAGGGAAAACAGAATGGTCACAGTACATATTAAAGTCTTCTTTACCTCATTGAGCAATGACACGATAATTAAAACAAGTATGCTTCAACATCCATCATGTAGACAATAATTTCAAGTTATGAGATTAGTATTGAGACACAAAAAAGTAGAAACATGTACCCTGTTGGAAGGGCAACCTGTCCTCTCAGCTTGAGAGAGAATTATTAATCTAATTAATAGAATTAAATGCTTATAAACACTGTGGTTTTCTATAGCCTGTAGAAAGTCTCGCAAATACAAACTATACAATGATCTATGAACACATGTTGCAGCATTTCTTGTAATAGGTACTAGAATCTATCTAAATATTCATTAATAGGGGAAAATAGATAAATGGTGGGTTTTTTAAATACAATGAAATACTCTTCACGATTAATTTGAATGTATCAGCTCTGCTGCAATGGATGAATTTAAATGGATGGAACTTGAAATAGGTTGAGTGAACAAAAGAAGATTGAAAAAGAATTTTCAAGCTATGATATGATTTATTTATGTTTATATAATATACATAAATAAATTCTGCTAGCATGTGCCCATTTCATAGAAATATACATGGACAAAGAGGGGCATGCAGCAACTTGCAGAAGAGAAAGGGATACAATATGTTTCCAATTTTATAATCCTACTTTAAAAAATGGTATTTGAATTAAATAGGGGAATATATTTTTGCTTGCTCAATATAGATGTTCTAGTTATAACGTCTCCATATATTTATATATAAGGGAATATTACATAATGACAAATAATTGCCCTTAAAAAAATGAGTTGGCTTTTGGTTGAAAATGTGTTTTTTTTTCTCTCCCTTTAGTGTAGAGTTGAAAGAGGAGAAGGACTAAAATTCTTAGAAAAAGCCGATGGATAGCTTATATCTTTTTTTGATGTTTGTTTTTACTACTACTGTTTTAGGAACAGGAATATTTAATATCCCCATTTGTGTTTCTTGACCATAATTTGGTAAATTTGAGACAAAAATGTGTGTGTGTATATATGCATGCATATGGGTCTCTCCACCCATGTGTGCACTGGTACTAGGATGTAACAGAATTGAGGTGAGAGCTTGACTTTAATATCTACGTGTGTGCAGTTCAGAAGAGAGACACAGGGTTCCTGGAAGGAAGAGGAGATTGACAAAGGAACCAATTTAGTAGGAAAAGTGGCTCAGAAATAGAGATAACCATGCAAATATAAACCTCTTTTTTTTTTTTTTTAAAGATTTTTTTTATTTATTTGACAGAGAGAAACACAGCCAGAGAGGGAACACAAGCAGGGGGAGGGAGAGAGGGAGAAGCAGGCTTCCCGCCGAGCAGGGAGCCCGATGTGGGACTCGATCCCGGGTTTCCAGGATCATGCCCTGAGCCGAAGGCAGTCGCTTAACCAACTGAGCCACCCAGGCGTCCCGCAAATATAAACCTCTTAAGAATTATATCAACTTATAATTCTATTCAAGACATTGTTTTTATGTCTTAGCCAAACATACCTGTAATTTGAGTTATAGGAATAACCCTCATTGCCACTTTGATTTCATATGCAAATCATCTTTCTAGTAACATCCATTGTGGGAAACTAATTTATTCAAAGCTCTGCCACCTTTGCTCATAAATCAACTTATATTTCCTGCTAAAATGTAATGCATTTTGTTTTATATTGTATGAGCACATGCTCAAGGCACAAGAACCAATTTTATAATACCAAGCAACAAAGCCCAGCATTTTATTCCTAAGTATCATACAGGGAACTGCATATGAGAAAGCAAGGCATTAAAAAGAAAAGTCTTCTCCTAGTACATTCACTTTTCAGCTCTGAGACACCATTGCATAGTAGTAAGCTCTATTAATGTGAAATCAAAAAATTATTCCCTCGTAGGAAATCTTGCCAGTCGCAGAAGGGGAATTATGTTGAGGATGTCACCATGTTAAATATAAATAGCTTTTTATTCCTCAGTTGGCAAGATAGCAGGAAGATGCTTTATGCCAGAACAGGTGTCATGTCATATGCTGGGGAGTGCTTAATCAAGTATCTGTATCCACCCTAGCATATCTTTGTAATGGATGTGCTTCACTTACTGGGGAGGAACTCGACTCAATGGAGATACATTTAAATGATTAGTGAGGTTAAGACTGATGACACTAACAATATTTTTTTAAAAATTGTGTAAGACATGGTAGCCATAAATGTTAGAAACTGCAATTTGGGTCAAAGGGCACATAATCAACTTATAAGTATCGCCTTTGTAAGTAGTAAGCCTTGTACTTCATTTTTTTTAAGATTTTATTTATTTGAGAGAGAAACAGAGGAGAGAGAGAGAGAGAGAGAGAGAGAGAGAGCACAACCAGGGTGGGAGGAAAGAGGGAGAGGGAGAAGCAGGCTCCCCGCTGAGCAGGGAGCCCAATGATGCAGGGCTTGGGACCGGTTCACGATCATGACCTGTGTCCAAGGCAGATGTTTAACCAACTGAGCCATGCAGGTGCCCTTGTGCTTCTTTTTTCTTTGTTTATTTGAGAAGTATTTAACTGTACAAATTCAACTACAAATTGTAAAGCTCTTCATCATCTCAACAAATTTCTCATTTTTCCAGTATCATCCTTGATAAACTAACTGCTTCTTTGTGATGGAACAGAATAATAGTTTTTATTTTTTAAAGTGACCAATAATGAGTATTCAGTGACTATACTTTCTACATATTGCACACACTCTCAGAGAGAGGTACTTAGAAAGTGTTTTTTATTTAGTGGTTTGCCTCTGATACTTGCTGGGGTGGAAAGCTGAATTTCTGCTTTTTGATCTACTTGAGATCAGCAAGGGGAGACAGATACTTAGGGTTTATCTATGAAGGTGTTTAGGGTAACAACATAAACACAAAAAAAATTATCCATGTAGAAGCTAATAGTGACACTCCTGGCAACACTAAGAATGTCTAGTTTATTAAAATGGACAGTTTTCTTAGTTTCAAATGCAGAATGCTTTTTTTTTTGTTAGGATCCATGATAGATTGTGCGTTACAATACCATACTCATGTCTCAAATTAATGAAAGCACAGGATTTTAATTTATCAGAGATATATATGCTCTCCTAAAATTTCCAAATTAATGTAAATTTTGATATGTAAAAAGACAAATTTTAGTAGGGCCATATATCATAGTCTGTAGATTTGGTAAGTAAATAGGAAAAACTCAAAGGAGTGTATTGACATAAAACTAAAAAAAAACATATTAATTCATATAATCTTCTCCTCATATAAAATGAAACAATCACTCCACCCAGCTCTCACAATGAAGGATAATACAGTAGTTACAATTGAATTAGAAATGAAGTAAACTTGGAGCTAAATGAATCATAAATCAATAAATACCTCAGCCTGCTGCCTCATGGTTTATTGATTCACAAGCTGTTTATCCCACACTCATTGTGCTTCAGTGCAATTATCGCTTAATTACATTTTCTGTATGTACCAAATTGTGTTTTAGATGTCTTCCTAGACCAAACAATTTCAAGCTCTATATCTACTTACTAACCATGGGGTTTGTTTATCTTTTCTTCTTCAGTATTCTAGCCTTGATTTCTGCTTGTACACCAGACACATCTCACAATAGGCTCTATTAAAGCACATTTAACAAACTCTCCCTAATTATAATCATGTTTATTGTTCTCATTTTTTTCATCAAAACTGATTTAAAATGTAACAGATGATGTGTTTTAGGGAAAATATAGCATCATATGAACCACATAAAGCTATCAAAAATGATGGGTCTAAATCATAAAACCTGTACTTTTATTCAACATAACTATGAGATGGCCCAGGACAAGAATATAATTAGAAATTGGCTTGATGTTGACCATTTCAGGTATTGTTTTCAAAAAATAATCGAGTGTGGAATATTTCCCTAATTTCAAATTATCTCATGTTAAAAATGTAACATTCAGTGAGAAATCCAGAGGTAGCAGGCAATTTCGACCTTTATCTTCTAAGGCATAAAGTAAATTAAAATTTTTTTTCATAATTAAAAGTCTCTAAACTAAGAACCCACCTAATATATCCTGGGTGAAGCTCTTTAAAACATCTTTCAGAAACAATAACGAATAGCATATGATAGCTTAAAAATAGATCACTTTCAAATAAGATATGGACTGCACTTGATCTTGCCAAATGGGAGCAGATTTCAAAGTTATGTTGGGGATGTAACATCATTTATATCATTCTTCAAAATGTTACAATCCATCTTTTATTTTTATCCCTATCGGGAGACTGAGATCTTTGAGATCTTCCATCAGAGGTTGGATCTGATTTATATGACATAAGACAAATAGCTCTAAGTTTACCATAAACTCAGTAAAACAGTTTTACTGACAGAGAAGTCTGTTTGGAAGAATTTGTTCTTCTATGGTCTTAAACCCTAAAATAAGAGAGCATTTTTAGATTTCAAAACTTTATCAATTTCAGAAACTTCTAGGAAATATTTAGTTGCCAGTATCTTACCTGGTTCTGTTGCTACCAGCAGATCATGAAATAAGCAAGTAATGTCCTGTTCACATTTCTTAGTACACAAAGTAAGAATTCGGCATGGATATTTTTGCCACATTCAGTCCATGCATATTTTATAAATTAACAAATGGTTGATTGTACCAAGATTTAGGAATCTGCACATATAAATAAAAGTAATTTTATATAGTATTTTTTTGATTCCAATATAAATTATCAAGCAAGTAATTGTAAAAATTGAATAAAAAGCTGATTCGCTCATTTCTAATGATTATCTTTAGAGTCAAATATTATATTTGTGTTCATATGTGCTTGTATAGTTGTGTGTGTATGTTAAGCTAATGTAGAGAGATGTGTAGATTTCATTATTGGGAGAGTATTATTGGATCATTTTCCCCTATAATTTTGTGCATTATAATATAGTCTATTAAATGAAATAAATATAAAATTCTTCCAATTCAAAATTAATTTCTGATGTTGAAATCCTTTTCAAGTTTGGAAGTCAACTGTATTTATGCTTTGAGATACATGTATCTAGGAGACCTTGAACACAAACCACATGATACATATTTGGAGATATATATATGTATATATATATCCATATTTGGAGATATATATATGTATATATATATAATGTAACTACAAAGCTACAAAGTTATAGTGCATCATAATGATTTCCAACTTATAGACATTACTGAGAAAATATTGTGGCAGTTAACTTTAACACATACATTGTGAGCAAATCTAAGTATAAACTTGTCCAAAAAATAAATTTTCACCTGTAACTAAAATGTCAACATTACAAACTTGTGTCTCCATTTCAGATATATCCCGAATAGAGATCAGAATATTAGGTATCAGCTCTTCCACCATTTCAAAGTGATGTGCTGTACTTCTAGGCAAGACTTGCAAAGAAAATTGTCAAATTTTTTGAGGTTTTTAGTGATGGTAGTATACTATTGTTCTAATATATTCTCTGTGCTGCCATGTGGGTGGTGGTCTATATTCCAAAAATATTGTTTTGGTTATGTCATCCTATTTATAAATATTTTTATTCCTATAGTATTTCATTGAATGATTGGGTGGCAGTGGGAATTAGAGAAGGAGAAGAAAGATTTTCTATCAAATAAACTTAAAGATGTTATCAATTATAATGCTTTCTTGAAATTTCCCAAATATATAAGCTTATAGATGAGTTTTACATATTCTGAAACTGGGAAATTAGTATTAGTTATTGTAACTATTTCCCAAGTGTATTTGATGAATACGTTTTTAAGGAAAATCTATTTTTATGAAAATGAAATCTAGTTACATACAAGCTTTGTAAAATAGATAAATATATATCATTTTAATATTTTATAGAGAATTATTTGAGGGATTTTATTTCTAGTATACAAAATACCTCAAAATTTAAAAACAAATTTTAAACAGATTTTGAATTCTCAATGAAATAATTGATATCTTAAATATTAAAATCAATACAAAAATTTGCTAAATCTCATAAACTATAATACTATTAAAGAGTCTGAGTGAGAAAAAAATAAAATATATTAAGGAAAGTAATGACAAAATGATATTTTTAAATTTAACTGTTCTGAATTTATGAATCGCTTATCTTTTATTTTCAACTCAAAATGTTCTATAGTCAAATATTGAATCTTCCAAACTATGTAGTAGTAATATAGAATATTTAAAATTGCCCCACATATTTTTAACAGTTCTTTCATCACTGCATTGCTATTTTGTAATAAGATAAAAGAGGGATTTTTTTCAACAATAGGTTTTATTTTTTTATGAGCATTCTGAATTTATGCTCATTTACCTTTCTGTTGTAGTCTACAAATACTGTCATAGAGCAGTCAATTCTAAAATCATGAAATATGAAAGATAGCTTTACTTGGTCAATGTTAGGGTACCCTTTTCTTCTTTAGAGCCTTGGGAATCACTCTTCTGAGGTGTTTGTTTATTTGTTTGTTTTCAAATTAAGAACATTGTCCCTAAATCCATTATGCTAATTTTTTTTATTAAACTAAGCTGATGCAGTGTTTCCTAATTATGTTCTTTTTTTTGTTCAAATGATGAAAGTAAGATTGACTAGTTTTCTATGCAGAAAGTTTCAAGAGTGGTATTTTAAAAGAAGTAGAAGGAAAAGAACCTAACCTAACCCAAATTTGTTTTACATACATACCTTTGTGTATTTCTGTCAGAATTATTTTTTAAAAAACACCTTATTTGGTATATAGGTCAGTTTAGTTTTTATTGGTAAAAGTACATGGGGTTGTAATGATCCCACAACAAATAATTAAGAATGAAATCTTCTTTATGTGGACCATGATAAGTACCTTCCATTAAAAAGTAATATAAGTGGGAATTAATCCTTCTCTTACATTAGAATTAAAAAACCTGAAAAATAAATACATGAGAACTTATGGTAAGTCTGAAATTAAAAGATATGGTTGTATTTAAAGACAATTGGCTAACTGCAGAAATAGGGAAATGACATAAGAGGACTCTAGTGAGGTTTAAAATATTGATTACAATGGTAGTGTGTTGAGACTTTAATATGCATATTTACCCCATGTGACCTATTGGTCTATGTCCTTACCACTTGATGATATAATGAAACTGAATTTCACAAATGAGGTAGCAAGGGTCAGAAAAAGAGGAGAAAGCTTTTAACAGACTTGCCTGCTGTGGTTTTATTAGTGTAGGTTGCTAATTTCTTTAGCATTCATTTCCTCTCTGCCACTACTAAAGTGGTGTTGGCCCAGGATATTTGTGGCATGCACTCATTGATGTGTATATGATCACCCCATTTAAAAAGATAGAGTTATTAAAATAGACTAAGTATCATTGAAGAAAATTACAGCTGATAAACTCGATACCTTATTGTACTTGTTCTGCTGTATTCACAAAATAGCTAGATTTCCCTGAAATGTTCAGCATTTCTGATTAGCAACCACTAATGTAAGAGTATTTAAAAGTGAATAATATATTTGGGAACTGATCCCAGGACACCTGTATGGCAGTAAGAAAGTGAGACAGGGAAGAGAAGGCAGAAAATATGTTGGGCTATTGGACGAGTGATCACAGTGTTCATTTTTTATTTTAATTTTTATTTTTATTTACTTTTTTATTTTTTAGTTTAATTCCAGTTAGTAAACACACAATGATATATTAGTTTCAGATGTACAATATAGTGATTTCACACTTCCATACATTACCCTGTGCTCATCACAGCAAGAGCACTCCTTAATCCCCATCACCACCTATTTAATCCATCCCCCTACCCACCTCCCCTCTGGAACTATCAATTTGTTCTCTAGAATTAAGAGCCTGTTTCTTGGTCTCTCTCTCTCTCTCTCTTTTTCCCCCTTGTCCATTTGTTTTGTTTCTTAAATTTCACATATGCACGAAATCATATGACATTTGTCTTTCTCTGACTGATTTATATCCCTTAGCATGATCCTACTGGGGAAGTCTGAGAGTTGATGTAAAGAATGTATCTCAGAATTATCCCACCAAAGGGAGAAAATAGCTGAAATATTTATACACTAGCTTCCAATAGTCATTAGTTGAGAGCTACTTGAAGATTGCATTAATTCTTCAACACCTACATGTGGGCAGAACAAATTCGAGCAACCAGAAATTGCAAAGAGTTTCACATGTAGTAACTGGAAGTTTTCTTGTGTGCACTAAAATGGTAAAACACGAAGAGGTAGGGGTAGGACAAAAACACACAAGCAAACACACTCATCTTAGAGTTGTGATTAGACACCACTATAGCCAAAAATTCATTTACAAATTTCTAGGGCTGCTGCTGCTTTTCACCTCTCAAAATGACCACCTTTTTGAAAGTTTTGGAAAATATAAGATTGTATTAATCATTCAGCATTAAGCTTTCTCAGTTATGATGTGGTAATTTATATTTTGTTTCATTTTTAGTAAAAAGAAAGACGTTTTTAAATCAAAATTCTCTTAGTGGGGAGATCCTGTCATTTTTTACCATTTGGGCCAAAAATAACTCTATAAGCTGATTTCTTAGTATTCTTCAGCACAAATCACCTATTCCAGGTAGATAGCTATATTAACTCCATCACACATGACTGGCATATTGCTGTCTTTGCTTACTGTTTTCCTCATATATATGCTATCCTCATGTGAGGTCCAAACATAGTACCATGTTATCTATATAGACATCCTTTTAAACCCCAAGTGTCCTTTGATCTGAATTCCTATACTGTTTGTTTTTGTTGATACAATAATTTGGCATTTAATATCTATTCATCTAAGAATGATATAATAAGTCCTCCCTTGAGTCAGGTATAGGTATGAGGAACACAGCAGATAAAAACAAAAAAAGATAAATACCCCTGCCTTGAAGGAGTTTATGTTGAAATAGTGGGATATAAACAACTAACATTAAATATAGTGTATTAATGGCATAAGTGCTTTAGAAAAAAGAGAAAACAAACTAGAGTTTTGGGAAGTGGGGAGCTTGCAAACTTGGATAACTAGCTAGTGAAGGGAGAGCTCTCTTGCAGAGTAACATTTGAGCACAGATGTGAAGGTAATGTTGACAATTGAGCAAAGATACGTCAGTGACTGGGGGAATAGTATTACAGGCAGTGGAAACAGCAAGTGCAAACAACCTAAGATGGTAACTGAATCTGGCAAGTTCAAGGAAAAGCAGAAAAAAGAGTGTGACTGGAATGAAGTGAGTAGGGCCAATGTGCCTATAAGGGATTCAACTGGGCTTTATGGAAAATTGTACATAGTTGGATTTTTACTCTGAGTGAGATAGGAAAGCATTGCAGGATTCTGTGAGGAGGAGTGACATGATGTGATGAGTCTTCAGCAGAGACACTTTGCTGCCTTGACAACAGACTGCAGAAACAGAAGAGAGAGACTAGTACAGTGATCTAGACAAATGATAATTGTGGCTTAAACAGGGTGGCGATGGTAAAGTTGCTGAAGAATGCTTTGAAATATTTTGAGGAAAATATTTTCAATAGGGAAATAATAGGACAAGCTAACAAGCTGAATGAAGAGCATGGCAAATGAAAAGAGTCCAAATTATTTGATCTGAACAAACCAAAGGATAGAAATGTCATTATCTCAGATGGAGATATATAAGCATAGCAAGTTTGTAGGGGGAAGATTGGAAGCTCTCTTTCTGACATGTTAATTTTGAAGTTTCTATTAAACATCTAATTGAAAGGTCAAATAGTGAGATGTATATATATTTCTGAATTTCAGAAGGATAGTTTTGGTTAGCAATATACAAATTTGGAAGACACAGATTACATGAGATCCTTAAGAGAGTAAGCAGACTAAAAAACTGAATACATTTGAGAGATGAAATCCCCAGCATCTTAACATTAGTGAAATGAGGTCACAGAAATGAGGAAGAACCAGCAAGACAACTGATAAGGAATGAGCAGCGAGGAAAAAGTAAAGTCAGAAGTGTGTAATATTATGGAAAGTCATTAAAGAAATTAGTTTTTGATTAATGTTGTTGAATGCTGTTGATAAATTAAATAAATGTCAACTGAATTTTAGCTATGAAATGGAACAAACTAGAGGTCATTGCTAACTTTGACGAAAAGAAAACCTCTCTGAGGTGGAAAGTTGAGGGTAAAAGCCTGAGAGGAGTAGGTTGAAGAAATACCAGGAAGAGAGAATGGAAACAATGAGTCAATATAATTCTCTGTCTATGCAAGAGAGAAAGAAAACCTACTTTTTTTTTTAAGGTTTTATTTATTTGACAGCTAGAGAGGGAACACAAATAGGGAGAGTGAGAGAGGGAAAAGCAGGCTTCCCACCCAGCAGGGAGCTGGTGCAGGTCTTGATCCCAGGACTCCCAGTATCATGACTTGAGTCAAAGGCAGACGCTTAATGCCTGAGCCACCCAGGCGCCACAAAAACTTGTATCTTTTTATCAGCATTTTGTTTTGGAATATGGATCTGTTTTCACTAGCATAAACTCACCACCTTAACCTTACATAATTACTCTTTTTTAAAATTGTATTTATTTATTTGAGAGAGTAGGGGCAGAAGGAAGAAGCAGGCTCTATGCTGAGCAGGCAGCTGATGCGGGGCTCAATCCCATGATCCTGAGATCATGACCTGAGCCAAAGGCAGATGTTTAACTGACTGAACCACCAAGGCATCCCAGGTAACTACTCTTTGTCTCTGACTTTTCGTTTCCTTTTTTTTTTTTTTTTTAAAGATTTTATATATTTGACTGAGAGAGGCACAGTTAGAGAGGGAACACAAACAGGGAGAGCGGGAGAGGGAGAAGCAGGCTTCCCACTGAGCGTGGAGCCCCATGTGGGGTTCCATCCGGGGACTTGAGGTCATGATCTGAGCAGAAGGCAGACGCTTGACAAGTGAGCCACCCAGGTTACCCTGTCTCTGACTTTTCCGTATCTTCCTAAGGAAAGGCTTCATATCTTATCTTGCCCTTTTATTTTATATACAATTTCTATTTACTTCCTCAAATTTTCCACATATAGGGAATGATTTCTGGCACCTTTGAATATTTATGTTATAGATTGCTTTCTTCCAACTCAGGCAGAGTTAGAAGGCAACGTTATATAATAGATCATATTCCTGCAGTTCAGGGCCAGGTTGAATTGCTGGAAGAGATATGGAAGGGGCCCCTCGGTGGCTCAGTTGGTTAAGCAGCTGCTGTTGGCTCAGATCATGATTCCAGGGTTCTGGGATTGAGTCCCGCATTGGGCTCCCTGCTCAGTGGGGAGCCTGCTTCTCCCTTGCCCTCTGCGTGCTGCTCTGCCTACTTGTGCTCTCTATCTCTCTGTCAAATAAATAAACAAAATCTTAAAAAAAGAGAGAGAGATGGAATAAATGAGTCAATAAGATGGAGAAAAACTTCAAATGAAGATTTGCAAAATCTGATCCTGAGTTTCCAAGTGTTTCCTTTAATTCAGATCTGGCCAACAACTCATCTTTATCATGGGTCCTCTTGAATTTCTGTGGGATTCACCTTATCTATCTTTATAAAATGATAATAATAACTAATAATAATTTTTTAAAAGGTAGCAAAACACCAGGGGGGATTCCTTCCAACTATCCTAAACTCTATTCCTTGAATCCATCCCAACCAAAGCTAACAATACTATTTCATTTGACTTATTCTCTTCACCCCTTTATCTGCATGCATTGCTATTATTATATTGTTTCTAACACTAAGTTTCTGGCAAAACAATTATATTTATATACATCTTTTGTTTCTAATCGTCAGTTGGATTATATTAGAGAATTATAGAATTATAAACTGATGGTTTTTCAGTCTTCAAAACCTACAAACATCTACATTTGAAGAAAACATAAAAGATTTAAGTGGCTGCAGGTTCAAGTGAACAAAATTATTTATGGCACCTCACACTGTTGTAGCCTGACCCATTGACCCTCAATGTTCATTAGAAATTCATCAGTACTGCGATACCTTCTCTTCTTTGCATCTTCCTTTTTTCCTGATCTTTTGGCTTTTGGCCCAGGAGACAATTTCTACAAAAACAAACAAACAAACAAAGAAAAAAACCCTTTTTTAATTAGCTCTTCACCCTCCTGTTTCAGAATAATTCATAAAAGAAAACTTCAGATCATAGTTCATTTTCTGAAGAAATCATGAAAAACTGGAACTATCCAACTGTGCTATTCTCCCAAAAAGTTTTAGGCCTTTTTTGTGCATATGTGTGTGTGTGCGTGCATGTGTGTGTAAGACATAGGCAAAAATAAGTTTTATTTTATCATATCTGAGACATTTTAAAAAATTGTGATGACTTCAAAACTTGATTTCTTTATGTGATAAAAATAATAGTGTCTTTCTGAATGCTCATTATGTGCCAGACATTAAGCTGGTATAAAATTTTTTCATAAATTTTTTTTCATTTAATCCTCTAAATAACCACATTTGGTTGATAATATTTTTGTCTTCTATTTATAGATAAAAACTGAAGCCATACATGGCTAGGTGATGTATCCAAAGCCACACAGTCAATAAATATTAGTCTGAATGTCCAAAAATTCAGTCTTATTTCAGAGCATATATTTTAAGTGTCAGTAATATTATATAATATCCTCTTATGAATATTCTATCTGTATTCATCTAAATAGAAGTCCTAAAAGTACCCTTAAATCTATTATTTTATAATTGGTGAAAAGGTTTGATGTCAATGAACATGTGTTGATATTTTACAAGTGAAGGAATGAAACAAATATCACCATTATTTTTCATTGGCTTGTGTGTGGGAACATGTATATAGTTAGGGAAGGGAGGAGGTGTTGTCAGTTCAAAGGTCTAAATGTGAATCCTAAAAGAGGGTTCACCTCAACTGAAATTGCATCCTTTTCCTACTATATTGAAAGGAGGGCACAGAGAATCAGCCCATCAACAACCTGGTTTACAGTAAGAAAAGCTAGTTTGCTTTCTCTATCTCTTCCACTCCTCAGAGTACTGGGAGGGTATCCATTCTTTAAGATGCTGCCCCTCACCATCCACCCTTGACAAATATGTGGAAATCAAAATCAACAGGCTCTTCATCATGTCATACCATTGTCCCATTACATGTTTGGTTTTCTGTAGTTCGGTGTGTGCATGTATATGTGTGTGTGTGAGTGTGTGTGTGTGTGTGTGTGTGTGTGTTTATAAAAAGATAACATTGTTGGCTACTGTAAAAGATAAACTAAGGGATAGTAAAAATTTTCAAGAGTCTATTTGAACAAAATAGATTTCAGTCAGGGCAATGGAAAAACTGGAAGTAGTTAGGAATGCTTCAATGACAGGAGCTCAGTGAGAGACATTTATAGAGAAAAGGCAGAAGCAGAGCAAGGAAATTATTGATGAGCTATAGCTTAAAGTCTAGTTGTCTGTTTGTGATTGGCTGTCCTTAGTTTTGAGACATTTACAGGCTTAGATTTTGGTTTGCTTACATGGCTATCAAGACATCAGCACCATCTCAGATCTAATGCCCTCCATGTTTAATCAATGTAACAATAAAGAGAAAGTGTTACATTTTCTGTAATGTACTAGTGCATCTGTTTGCCCCTCAAAATAAATAATGCCCTCCATGTTCAATCAATGTAACAATAAAGAGAAAGTGTTACATTTTCTATAATGAACTAGTGCATCTGTTTGCCCCTTAAAATAAGGGAATACTGATGAATTCTATAATCCCACTTAAAAATGTACTGTGTGTTTATAGTTATATGCATCGTATTATTTCTTATGTAACATTTGGGAGAGAACTTCAGTTTTGACTTCTATAAAAGCCAAATCTTTTCCTTACAGTTTTATCATTGGAAAACTGGAATACATTCCATATACTCATTTAAAACTCCATACATACCAATCTTATTACTCCTCCACAACTCCATTCTTCTGGTGTCAGATGTCAAAGGACACATTTCTGTTGCATATTACCGGGTGAATTGGCACACAGAGCTGCAGGAATATTCTGTAAAACATTTCTTTCTTGGGGCGCCTGGGTGGCTCAGTTGGCTAAGCGACTGCCTTTGGCTCAGGTCATGATCCTGGAGACCCGGGATCGAGTCCCACATCAGGCTCCCTGCTCAGCGGGAGGCCTGCTTCTCCCTCTCTCACTCCCCCTGCTTGTGTTCCCTCTCTGGCTGTGTTTCTCTCTGTCAAATAAATAAAATCTTAAAAAAAAAAAACAAAAAAAAAAAACATTTCTTTCTTGGTATGGTTAACAAGACTTAGTTATAAATTGTGTTATGTTCCTATATTCTTTTTATACTCAGACTAAATGTATCTCCAACTCAATTTCCCCTTAGACAAATACTAGAAATGATTGTGGTAATACTAATTCCACTCAACTTAAAGAAGATGATGGAGAGGTAGAGAAAAAAGAGACAGTGATCTTAATAAAGTGAGATTATAGTACTGATGTCAGAACATTTTGCAAATATGTCTGCTTGTAAAGACCCTGTGGAACACTATTAGATTTCCCTGTAGGGTTTTGAGATGGACTTGTGTAAGTTGGGGTGCTTGAAGTCTGTTTCATTAACTTCATAGTTAAACCATTTCTGATCCCCACCTTTCAAGGCTTTTATAACAATTTAGCTCATTACCTGCCTCTGAATACTAATCTAATGCCACATATTTTAGACTTTTATATATGTCAGCATTTCAAATTTGTGAACCAAATTCTCTAACATTCAGGATAAACTCTTAAACACCTTCAAAATTTAGATGGTTTAAGACAAAGTTAATTTTTTTTGTGTGGTGATAACATTGAGAGGATGTTTATTTTCTTGTCTTGTTTACTTAGGGACAGGATGAAGAAGCTCCATCTCAGCGTGTGTTCCCACAATCATTCTAGCAGGGGAAAGAATTCAGGGGTTCATCACACTGGGAATTAAAAGTTACAGTTTAGAAATAACATGACATTTCCCTCTCTTACCTCAATAACTAGTATTATAAACATCCAAACTTAAGGAATTCATCAGGTTCAGTCTTCCATGTGTTTAGAAAGAATAGAAAACTGATTATCAGTGAACAGCACAAAAGATGCCCTCGTAACATAATAGGCATGTCAAACTTGCCAGATCAAAAAACTGATCTCTAGCCTACTTTTCACACCTCCTGCTAACTGTGCTGCTGTTTCAACATAATGTACATTTTACATGAAAATAATCAAAACCGAAATGTTTCAAATTTTCTATTTATTAACCACATTATTGCTTATGAAGCTTCTTGCTATTTATGATATAGCAAAAATCAGTAGTAATCATAACTGAAATGTGATATAAACTCAAATATAATGAAGAAGGGCATATAGGAGGTTTTTAAATGATGGTACAGACATGTATTATTTCCCTCACCACATAATTGCTTAATAGTAGATATGTGACTTTCCCACTATTTCAAATCAAAACTCAGTGTTTTTTCTCTTTATATGCATTATTTTAATCCTTCCTCCTAGGCATTTCACCAAGTAAGCAATAGTAATTCAACAAAAAAGCTCTCTTTTAGCTTGTAATACATTATTTCTTAAGTTTAATCCTGTTACATATCTATTGGAATAATTTTGATCTCTCTGGAATCTTTTATTTTTCTTATTCAATAATTTTAATAGGAAACTTGTATTTTATTTTTTTTTTAAGTTTATTAGAGAGAGCACATGAGAGAGAGCAATCAGGGGTAGGAGAAGGAGAGGGAGAAGCAGACTCCCTGTTACACAGGGAGCCTGAGGTGGGCCTCAATCCCAGGACCCTAGGATCATGATCTGAGCCAAAGGCAGACACTCAACTGACTGAGCCACCCAGGCACTCTAGGACACTCGTATTTTAGTTAGTTAACTTGTTTAGACTTTACAATGTGGCCTGATCTAGGGATACAGGAAGGATGGAAGCAGAGCACCTGCTGTCAAAAAACTCATGGGTAGAAGTTAGGCCAGGAAATAACAAAGAGAGAAGAAAGAGAAGGGATTTCAGGTACAGAAAATTAAAGTATAATAGCATGATAGTCTGAGACTACATGATTGGAGGACCAATATTGCCAGTGAACTGCATTTCAGTAAAATTGCAATGTGGGGTGTGTTTGCTTTATCATGGAGAGGGGTCACAGAGTAGGATGAGGAGACTGGTGAGAGAAAGAATAGAAAAAAGTGAGCAGTGGCCAAACCATGAAAAGTCTTTGGGCCACAGGAAGTAATTAACCTTATGTTGTATATGACAGGAGCCATCAAAAGAAATACCACATTGGATTATCTCCCTCTTGTTCTAGTGTGTCTTAATTTTATTTTCTATTTTTTTACACTCAGTGAATGACCAGACCATTTTGATGATCTTTGTATACTGTCTTCCTAGAATGATCACCTTTGCTTCCTCTATTTAACCCTATGATTCATGGTCTTTTTTTCTTTATCCTTTTTTGGGGAACTATTTTCCTGTAGTATAACAGTTCATATTTTCCCTCTTTGATTATTTTACACTAACCTGTTTTTATTTTCATTTTTTACAATTGCAATTCAAAAGCAATAATTTTTCACTTTGTTTTTATGTGGATTGATATGGTAGTAATGGAGAAACTACCTTATTAACTTGTAGACATTGTGTAAAATAGAGCCTTAATAAATCTTTTTAATGCAGAAGTTAGGTTATAATTATTAGAAGAAAAAATTATAGCAATAAACATGTTACCATTAATTATATTCAAACAGAGAATGACTACTGTGTGCAACATGGGTAGCTAGGCCTGCTTTTCAGTAAAAAAAAAATGTAAGGACTTCTCTAATTTCAAGGCACATTAAAAAACACATCTTTCTCATGTCACATCAGTTAAATTTTTTTAAATAGTTATGTTTTTATTCTTAATGACTATTTTTACTTTCATTATAACCATTTCATTTGTATGGTTCATTTTCTTATTATAGAAAAATGAAGGCTTATCATAAAGCAAATAAAAAATATAATTCCACTTAATTATGTTAGCTTTCAGGTTCACTATACATGCTATAATAACTATGAACAATCACCAAGGTTAATAATGCCCATATTCATAAAAAAAATAACTTTCATATGGTCATCTATTATCCCCTATCTTAATACAACTGATCTCTGTTGTTGTTGTTGTTGTTGTTGTTGTTGTTGTTTTAATTTCTGGAAGGTACCTAGTTTGGGAAGGGATAACTACTTTATATACCAGCAAGGATGTTCATTTAAGGACTCATTCAAATGTATCCTTGAGAGATGCTTGACTTCCTTTTTCTTCATATTGTTATTTCTCCACATTAATCTGATACTTTTGATACTTTTTTCAAGTATACATTTTATAATTCAGTTTCATAGTATATAGGTGATTTCAAATTGATCACTGTCTGTTTTTATAAGCCACTTTGTGAACTGAACATCCTATTAAACTTTAAAGCTTTGACCTGAGATTACTTCCACACCAAACATAACTTAAGCCTATGCAGGTATCATATAGTGAATGAAGTTCCTTATTTCTCTAGTAATTGTAACACTAAAGTTTCATTTTGGTAATGCTAAGGCTTTGGTGTTTCCTGCCCTGACCAATTCTTCCTCTTTAATTTCTTAATTATTACTTCAGGATGACTGCTTCACTAACCAGTGGTAGATCCACAGGTAACCATTGCATGCTTAATACTGAGGAGTTCATCAATACAGGCTTAAACTTATGTGATATTTACAAGTAAACACTCAAGTAATCATAACTTATCATGAGATGTATAAGAGAAAAAACAAGCCTCCAGAATGTTCGAGGAAAAGCATGTAAAATACCCAAATATTGTATAAAACATATAAAACTATCAATTAAGTTTGAGCAGATAGAATTAAAGAATAAAATTGTTTGCTAGATCTTCTATCCTGACATTATCTTCTTTTCGTTAGAATTTTGTATATATAAGACATAAACATATAATAACACCATTTGGGCAGGACACAAAGAAAGCATTTGCAGATCACAATTTTCTACATAACTATTTCAGTTAATGAATAAACACATATAATACTGTCTATATATCAGGCAGCATCCTAAGTGCTTTACAAATCTAAACTCACTAATCTTTATTAAACTATGGATGAGTTACTATTACTTCATAGCTTTCATGTGAAGTAGCTACATGTTTGGACTACTTGTTAGTAGGGGGAGAGGGATTGCACAGATAATGGGGCTCCTCATGATCAGTGGGTTATTCGTAGTGGTCCAATGGGAGAAGGCAAGAGCAGAGTATATTAATGCTCATTTTGTCTTCCAGGGATAGGAACTCATTATTTCTGCAGAAATATTGTGGGATAAAGTGTCTTCCTCATGGGGCAGTAAATGAAAGAATACTTGCTTTAAAAATTATTATTTTATAAGAGAGTTTTCTGGATTTATAAGAGAGTTTCCTAATTTCATTTGATATAGGGACACTGTGAGATGACATTTTCTAACATTTACTGATGTATGAGCCAGACACTGTGTTGATTCACCTTATTGAACCCTTACAACTTTTGATCATACCCAAGTAATAGAAGGGAAATCTGAGGCTCACATATTAAGCACCAGGAAGTGACTGTGCTCGATAAGTCTAGGTAAGCATGGTTAATTCAATAACAAAAGATACTTGGGGAAAGAAAGTAAGTAAAGTGATGTGGCCGCCAGAGGAGCCAGCCTCGGCAGAGTTGTGGGTCCCAAACCGTGGGATGTCTGGCGGGCAAAATAATGACACGGACACGGAAATCTAATGCAAGCTGACAGACCGGAGGTCAGTCAGGAGAGACCTATGAAGCAGGCTCAGTCGCATGCTCTGGCTTTTTAGCATTGGCTCTCTAGCTCTAGCTCTCTAGCTCTGGCTTTGGCCCTCTTGCTCTACTTCTCTCTCCTCTTCTGTCTCTCTACTCTCTGTCTGCTTCTCTTTCTGCTGCTTCCTTTGCTTCTCTGTTTCTGTCTCTCTTTGCAGGCTCTCTTGCTGTTTGCCAGCTCTCCTGCTCTCTCCTCTGAGGCTCTCTTGCTGCTTCCTCGCAGGCTCTCTGCCTTTGTCTCTCAGTCTCTCTTTGCAGGATCTCTTGCTGTTTGCCAGCTTTCCTGCTCTCCCCTCCAAGGCTCTCTTGCTGCTTCCTCGCAGGCCCTCTACCTTTGTCTCACTGTCTCTCTTGACTGACAGGGGCCCCAGTCTTTTATTATTCAAAAGTGAGGAAGTTGGGTGGTGCAGTTAAATCTTTAACTGCTTTTGCACCCGCCCTAGAGACAGGATTAGTATTGTTACTGCAGGGTACAGAGTGATTGCTTTAACTCACAGAAGTTGAGACCATTGAGGCACAGGGATCAAGAAATACAGATAAGAGATACAGAGATATGATTACCGGGAGGAGGATTGAATGGAACTATATGTCTTGAATAAGCACACAAAGGACATATTGCCCTGACCCACAGGGTATGTGGCTTTCTGGATTCTAGGCAGGGAAAGCCCAAAGGGGCTTTCATTCACATTCACAGGTACCTCCACCAAAGTTTTCAGGTGACTTGGGCATGGCAGGAGGGGCGGATCAAGCATCGTCCCTGACAGTAAAGGATCAAGATTAACTTTTGCCAAAATCTATGTTGTTAGTCACATTACTATTGTTATTGTTTTCATCATTATTTTCATAGTCCCAAGATGAAAAAACAAATAAGAGTTTTACCTTTGCTACAATTGCACAGATAGTGACTACAATTCAAGCTAATAGTAGAGGCAGTGTAATATAGCAAAATGATATGCCATAAAGAAATACCTTCCCCCCAAATCCTGTTAGAAGTAATAAATTTAGCAAATTTGCAGAACACCAAATCAACACAGAAGTCAGTTGGCTATTTGCAGGCTAACAGTGAAAAGTCTGAATAAAAATTAAGAAACCACTTCCATTTACATTACAAAGAATAAAATACTTAGGAATAAACTTAACCAGAAAGACAAAAACTTGTATACTAGATAATACCACATGTTGCTAAAATAAGTTAAAGACAAAAGTAAATGAAACGTTTATTTCCTGTGTTCACTGATGGGAGATTTAATATTATTAAAATATTAATATAATCAAAGTAATGTACAGATTCAAAGCAATGCATATAAAGCCCCAGTGATGATTTGCAAAAAAAAAAAAAAAAAAAAAAAAAAAAAAATTAACCTTTTAAATTCATATAGAATCTTAAGGGACTCTAAATAGCTAAAACAAACTTGAAAAAAACAAAATTGGTGGTATCATCCTCCTGATTTTAAGGAATCAAAACAGTGTAATACAGACATATGGACATAAGAAATATGGCATAAAAACAGACATATCGACAGAGGAAATAGGAATCCCAGAAATAAACCTTCTACTATATGATCAGATGTTTTCCACAAAGGTGCCAGGATTATTAAATGGGAGAAAATATAATCCTTTCAACAATTTGCTTTGGGAAAACTGGATATCTTCATGAAAATGAATGAATTTGGATCTGTACTTCAGACCATACAAAAATTAACTCAAGATAGATCAAAGACATTAGAGCTGAAACTATAATCCCTCTTAAAAGAAAATAGAGATAGCTTTATGCTCTTGGGCTTTTCTTGTGGCTTATAAAAATTTATTATTGTCATGTTTTATCTCTCCTTCTTGTCTTGTATAAGACCAACAGGAAAACACTGGCTACTTTGAGTCACCAGGAGCATGAACTTTGCAACCAAATCCAGGTGCCAGAACTTCATTTTCCTCAATAAAATTCAACTATAGAGTACTCATGAAAGAAATTGAGGAAGACACAAAAAAATGGAAAAGCATTTCCATGCTCATGGATTGGAAGAAAATATATGAGAATGTCTATGCTACTTAGAACAATCTACACATTTAATGCAATCCCTATCAAAATACCATCAACTTTTCTCAAAGAGATAGAACAGATAATCCTAAAATTTATATGGAACCATAAAAGACCCCAAATAGCCAGAGGAATGTTGAAAAAGAAGATCAAAGTTGGTGACATCACAGTTCCAAACTTCAAACTCTATTACAAGCTGTAATCATCCAGACAGTATGGTACTGGCATAAAAACAGACACATAGATCAATGGAATAGAATAGAGAGCCCAGAAACGGACTCTCAACTCTATGATCAACTGATCTTCAACAAAGCAGGAAAGAATGTCCAATAGAAAATAGACAGTCTTTTCAACAAATAGTGTTGGGAAAATTTGACAGCCAGATGCAGAAGAATGAAACGGGACCATTTCCTTACACCACACTCAATAATAGACCCAAAATGGATGAAAGACCTCAATGCGAGATAGGAATCCATCAAAATTTTTGAGGAGAACACAGGCAGCAACCTCTGCAACCTCAGCTGCAGCAGCTCCTTCCTAGAAACATCACCAAAGGCAAGGTAAACAAGGGAAGCAAGGGCAAAAATGAACTATTGGGACTTCATCAAGATAAAAATATTTTGCACAGCAAAGGAAACAGTCAACAAAACTAAAAGACAACCAACAGAATGAGAGAAGATATTTTAAAATGACATCTGATAAAGGGCTAGAATCCAAAATCTATTATGAACTTATCAAACTCAACACCCAAAGAACAAATAATCAAACCAAGAAATGGGCAGAAGACATGAATAAACATTTCTGCAAAGAAGACATCCAAATGGCCAACAGACACATGAAAAAGTGCTCAACATCCCTCAGCATCAGGGAAATACAGATCAAACCCACAATAAGATACCACTCCACACCAGTCAGAAAGGCCAAAATTAACCAGTCAGAAAATAGCAGGAGTTTGCAAGGGTGTGGAGAAAGGGGAATCCTCCTACACTGTTGGTGGGAACGCAAACCAGTGCAGCCACTCTGGAAAACAGTATGGGGGCTCCTCAAAAAGTTGAAAGTGGAGCTACCCTACAACCCAGCAATTGCACTAATGGATATTTGCTCTAAAGATACAAAGGTAGTGATCTGAAGGGGCATGAGCACCCAAATGTTTAGAGGAGCATGTCCACAGTAGCCAAAGTATGGAAAGAGCCTAGATGTCCATCAACAGATGAATGGATGAAGAAGATATGATATATATATATATGATGTACACACACACACACACACACACATGCACAGCCAAACTATGGAAAGAGCCTAGATGTCCATCAACAGATGGATGGATAAAGAAGATGTGATTATATATATATATGTATATATACATATATATATTTCATATATATATATTTCATATACACAAAATGGAATACTATGCAGTCATCAAAAATCGATATCTTGCCATTTGCAATGATGTGGATGGAACTAGAGGATATTAAGCTAAGCAAAATAAGTCAGTCAGAGAAAGACAATTGTCATATGATCTGACTGATATGAGGAATTTGAGAAACAAGACAGAGAATCATAGGGGAAGGGAGGGAAAAATGAAACAAGATAAAACCAGAGAGGGAGACAAACCATAAGAGACCCTTAATCTCAGGAAACAAACTGAGAGTTGTTGGAGGGGAGGTGGGGGTGGGATAGAGTGACTGATTAATGGACATTGGGGAGGGTATGTGATATGGTGAGTGTTGTGAATTGTGTAAGACCAATGAATCCCAGATCTGTACCTCTGAAACAATATATTATATGTTAATAAAAAATATTTCAGGGAAGCCTGGGTGGCTCAGTTGGTTAAGCGACTGCCTTCGGCTCAGGTCATGATCCTGGAGACCCGGGATTGAGTCCCACATGGGGCTCCCTGCTCGGCGGGAAGCCTGCTTCTCCCTCTCTCACTCCCTCTGCTTGTGTTCCCTCTCTGGCTGTGTTTCTCTCTGTCAAATAAATAAAATCTTAAAAAAAAAATTTCAACCATAATTTCATACAAAGGCTACAATTATTTATTTATTTATTTATTTATTTATTTATTTATTGCCATTCTTGATTAGCTGGAACATTACAAACTTTCTGATGGAAAAAAAAAATGGCTATTTGACTTCAACCCCAATTTTTTCCAGCACAATTCCCTTTGCATGGGAAGTGTCTCCATAAGGGTTTGCTTTCAGGGCTTTGTCCAAATGGACTTTACTGTACTGTTAATGTGCCACTTCTGATCTCATCAGTGCCTATGGAGCTTTCTGGCAATACAAAGATCATGACATTTGCCTATCTTGCTGGTGCCATGGGCATGAGCAAAAGAGAGAAACAGCATAGGAAGGCTACACTCTTGGATTTGTTAATGATTTCTTAGATGTGATACCAAAGCATAGGCAACAAAAGAAAAAAACTGATAAATTGGATTACACCAAAATTAATTGTTTTGTGTGTATCAAAGGATGTTGTCAAGAGATTGAAAATCCAACCAATGGAATGGCAGAAAATATTTGCAAATCATATATCTGATAAGGAAGTAATATTGAGAATATATAAAGAACTACAACTCAGCATTAAGAAAATCAACAATCTGGGGCTCCTGGGGGTTCAGTTGTTAAGCATCTGCCTTCAGCTCAGGTCATGATTCAGTTCAGTTGTTAAGCATCTGCCTTCAGCTCAGGAGTCCTGGATTTGAGCCCCACATCAGGCTCCCTGCTCAGCAGGAAGCCTGCTTCTCCCTCTCTCACTCTCCCTGTTTGTGTTCCCTCTCTAGCTGCATTTCTCTGTCAAATAAATAAAATATTAAAAAAAAAAAAGAAAAGAAAAGGAACAATATGATTCAGACATGAGCAAAGGTCTTGAATAAACATTTCTCCAAAGAAGATATATGAATAGGCAATAAGCACATGAGAAGATGCTCAACATCACTAATCATGAGGGATATGAAATTCAAATCAAAAGAAAACACTACCTCATACCTATTAGGATGGCTATTATTTAAAAAAAAAAAAGTATTGGTGAAGGGCGTCTGTGTGGCTCAGTTGGTTAAGTGACTGCCTTTGGCTGAGGTCATGATCCCGGAGACCAGGGATGGAGCCGTGCATCGGGCTCCCTGCTCAGCGGGAGGCCTGCTTCTCCCTCTCTCACTCCCCTTGCTTGTGTTTCCTCTATAGTTGTGTTTCTCTCTGTCAAATAAATAAATAAATAAAATCTTTTAAAAAAAGTATTGGTGAGCAAATGAAGAAATTGCAATATTGCACACTGCTAGTGGGAATGTAACATGGCAGAAACTCTGTGGAAAACAGTATGGCATTGCCTCAAAACATTAACTGTAGAATTATCATATGATCCGGCAATTCCATTTCTGGGTATATACACAAAAGAATTGAAAGCAAGGATTTGAAATATTCACGATAGCCAAAAGATGGAAACAACCCAAATGTGCATCAATAAACAAATGGATAAACAAAATGTGATACATATTTACTACAGAATATTACTCAGCTTTAAAAGGGAAGGAAATTCTGAAACTTACTGCAATGTGGAGAAACTTTGAAGACATTATGCTAAGTGAAATAAGCCAGTAACAGAAAGACAAATACTGTATGATTGCAATTATATGAAGTTTTTAAAGTACTCAAATTTATAGAAACAGAAATTGCAGTAGTGGTTTTCAGGGGCTATAGAGAGAGTAATGGGGAATTACTGTTTATTGGATGCAGTTTCAGTTTGAGATGAAAAAAGTTCTAGAGTTGGATGGTGGTATGTATGGTCACACAACAACATGAATGTACTTAATGCTATACTCAAAGATGGTTAAAATGGAAATTTTTATTATGTATATTTGATCAAAAAGTTTTCTTTTATATATAGGAACATTGGAGAAAAAGAAACTTAAGATACCAATTGAAGTCTTAATTTAAAAGCTCTTGAGAGATAAAATAAGCCCTGATTTTAATGACATATTTATCTAGCTCTTTTTTTTAAACATCTTCAGGTTGCTTCTAACACGTGTTTTTTACCGTGAGTCATATAATGCAAATGTTCAAAAGTTGGAGTTTTAGTGGCAATTACAAATCTTGCTCAATTATGGCTGTTGATCAGTGAAAGACAGTAAGTAAAGGCAAGAAATGGGCAAATTTATAGGTTACCAATATTGGGAACCTTGGCATTTTCTGAATAAAAGGAGTATCTTAGGGCCCTGAAGTCATGGCTAAGAGGCATTTTATGATTAACATTGGGCTAAGACTTTTTTTTCAAGGCACAAGAATTCTGTAGTTTGAAAGAATTTATTTTTCTTTTGAAAGAATTTAGAGAGATATTACAGTATAGCAGTTGAAAGCTTAGATTCTGTGATCAAATGTCCTGGGGACAAATTACTAGTCTACATCTTCCCAGTTAAATGCCCTTGAGTGTGTTACTTCACTATTTGAGGTCTCAGTGTGATGATAAACAGAGCTAGTTCATAGATAGGAGACACAACAGTAAAGCATTTAGCAAAGTTCATGACACTTAGTAAGTCCTCTATAACTTTTTTATTATGATGATGATAATTACCATGATTCATAAGATCTTATTATCTCAGAACATGGCCAGTCACAGCACACTTAATTACAGTAGAAAAAAAGCAGACTAATCATTGGGCTTGAATCTGTGCTGTTGAAACTAAGATATTCTGACATAGAGAAGCATTTGGATCCAATGGAGAGGCTTGAGAGATGCTTAATCCTGCTGGTGTGTCCTAATTTTCAGTAAGTTATGAAACTAAATGACAGGAGAAGTAATGAAGCAGCTTGAAGGGAACAGTACTGGTTTAAGCTCATGTTGCAAAAGCATTAATTGGCTAATGGAAAATCATGATAAGAATGTAAAAATAAGTTGTTAGAAAGCCAGGCAGGTAGGCAGACAAAATAAGGAAATTATAAGGAACGGATGCCCTGGTTCGTAAGTGGGATCCAGTCAGAGAATCCCAGTTTTTAGGGAAGACTAGAAAAATTATAAGTCTCTGTTTTACTTTGAGTTCCCCCAGGATTAGATGGAGCAAGAAGAAAGCACAAATAGTTTATTTGGAAGAGGTAGTAAACACCAGAAGAGAAGTACAGAAGATAAAAGAGAGTGAAGGCCAAACAATTCTGCTACCAAGCTGGCTATGCTGTGGACAACTGGGATTTAACCCCAAGGGGAAATTATTAAAATCCACTTACTTCAACAGGTAAAGGAATCAGAGGACGTATATAGCAAATACTACCAGTCATTTGTAGAAAACTGCTGTCTTAAGGTGGGGAAGATTCTAGTTTGGCTAGAGAGGAAACCCTAAAGCCAAACAATGTAAACACTATCGCTTGGAAGGGGCTCAGCCCTGCAGGTTATGCAGTAAAGGATCTCAGCTTTAAGGAAATCATCTCTAAGATTCATCCCACACAGACTTGTGTGTCATATAGAACCTACTTTTAACCAAAAACCCACAGTTCACAGAAATAGTTTCTTACTTTTCCTATTTTGCACTCACAGACCTTACTGTTATGTCAAGTTCTCTGGCAAAACTTTGCTTTTCCTGCATGCTTGTAATCTTTATTTAAAACCCTAGCACCAAGTAATTTTTGAAATTAAGAATTTTTTGAATTTTAGAAAGACAATACAGTTAATATTCTGTATATTTACTAACACTGAGGTTTGGGGCAGCACTCTGTAAGTAAAGATGTTTTTTTCCTGGTGTCTTAAGAATGAGTATTTGCATTAAGTGGTATAAGCATGGGCAGTAAACAGCCTCACATCATTTCAAGTCAGGGTTGTGTTTAGTCTGGATGTAAACAAGCAGGACACAGTATGGAATTAAATCTAGAAGACCCCAGCTCCAAAATCTTCATCACTTATACAATGGAAAGTGCAGGTGCCAGGGAACATCTAGGTGACCACGAGGTAATGAAAGTTTCAGAGGTTAAGGAAGTGGCTTCACTAGAAAGAAGAGGGGAGCTCTGGAACTAGAATCAGAAGTTATTAGTTTGGGGGCACCTGGGTGGCTCAATCATTAAGCATCTGCCTTTAGCTCAGGTCATGATCCCGGAGTCCTGGGATGGAGCCCCCCTTCAAGCTCCCTGCTCAGTAGAAAGTCTGCTTTTCTCTCTCTCACTCCTTGCTTGTGTTCCCTCTCTCTCATTGTATTTCCCTCTGGCAAATAAATAAATAAAATCTTAAAAAAAAAAGTTATTAGTTTGTTCTTCTGTTAACTCTGGTGTGCTGAGATAGCACTTCGCTAATTTACTAAAAGGAAGGTAGGAAATGAGATCTCAGGAATATCTTGATTTGTTTTTCTTTAGATACCAACTTATGAGAATTTTTTAAATTTTAAAACAGAGTTTTGGGATTTTGGAGTTATGCATAAATGGTAACTATACAGTGGACTTGTATATTAAATCTATCTTACGAATTTCATAAAATTCAACAATTTAAATAATCTCTCCCTGCCAACCACCACCACCATCATCTCTGTTTTTATGAGAATGTTGAGATCCACAGACACATAATCTTTAGAATGTATTTCTGAACCTTTTTCTCATTATTGTATCCTTCCTCTACTAGCCTTTTTAGACCCTTTTTTTCTAATTGCCCTCTTCTGTAACATTTAATACCAAAAATATACTGTTTATCTGTTGAGGTACTATGGCTCTTTAGAGGACTTCACATCTTTATGATATCTAACATTTTTTATACCTCAAGAACCAATTTTTGTTCACTTGGAAGCTCTATCACTCACATTGAAAGTGTATTTCTAAATTAGAGAATACAAACGTTTACCAATGTGATAATGTGAGCACAAACTTATTCAGGGTCATTTAAGCCATTTTGTAATATCTTTATTCAGTTTAACTGTTTTAGACCTCTATTTAAGTATTTTTAAACAATCAAATGGGCTGTTGTTCTTATTACTTGATACAAATTGAAGCATGTGGGTATGATGAATGGTGATAAACATACATTTTTAAATTAATGAATGTAAAGTTCTGTTGAAAGAAAACTCGACAAGAGATTATTGTCAAGTCTTTTTGGAGGGCATCAAGTAGTTTAGAACCTTTATTTATTTTAGCTTTTATGTATTGAAAATTTCTATGCTAACTGATATTTTGAAGAGTTTAATGGCAAAATCAGAAAGACTAAATAAATATTTCTTCAGAAAACCTATAGATTATAAGATCAAATAAATCAGAACTGATATTTTGCTAGAAAAATTGCTGAACTTGACATTAGAAGACACTGCTCAAGGTGAGACATAGCCAGCTTGCTGTTTCTTATTGTCTCCAGTCTTTGTTCCTCTTCTTTCTAAAATTGGAATTATGATTCCTGCAAAGTGTATTTGTGGAACTAAAATGAGGAAACTTCTGTTAAATTGTTTTATAAATTCTAAAATGTAAAAATATATTCATTGAATTATGTTAAGTATCAGTTATTAGACCTATGTCCAGTGTAACTTAAAGAATAAACTCTGAGAGGCTAAAATAACATGTAGGAGCCTTCTCCAGCTTGGCCATTCCAAATCCTCCTGCTCTAACTGTTTATGTTTCTAAAAATTTGTGTTTGATTATAGCACATTGTGACTTATATTTTCATAGAAGTTACATGGCAAATGTGTAAACTTCTATGTTTTCATTAATAGAATTTTGCTGACCAAAGAAATTTTAGAGAGAATTGAGGCTATCCTAAAAGATGAAAGTTTTTGAGAATATTTCTGCCTGAGTTTGTACTTCTCACTAGCAGTCAAGTGTTAGCAAGAGAACTTGTGAATGTTTATACCTTTTTCTGGATTCAGACAAATATCTAATGCAACTTTTCTCATTAAGGTTCTTTAGAAGTTTTTTTTCTATTATTCTAAAATCATAAAAAATAAAAATAAAAGCCTGCATTATAACAGAGTAGTGTGTGGGATGTGACTCTTTTTTTTTTTTTTTGAACTATTATAGCATTCCTCTATCATAGCACTTTTCTCAGTGTATCATAATGGTTTGTTTACTTTCCTGTCTCTCTCATTAGACAGAGAGCTGCTAAGGAAACATCATTTTCCATCCAGCCTGCAGCACAGTGCTTGTTAATACACTCAGTGTTCCTTGAATTAAATTGAATAACACTTTGTACCTTGTTGGCCCACATTTTAAATGACATTCTGTTATAGTAATATGTACATGTTTTTATTCCTCTATTTTATTCCAAATTCTTTGTAATATAGAGCTATAACTTTATTCTTTTATTGACATGGAGTGAACAGAATATTTGGGGGATTAAATGCTGAATGGCACTAGAGACAGTTGTCCTTGTTTCTGCATGGTGCCATTGCAACATTCTTATTTTCTTATGGTCAGGTTCCTTATAACCCAGATCTAACAGACAAATTCTAAGAAATTCTAAGCCAAATGAAAGAAAAGGAAAAGGAGGAAAATAAAAGGGAAAAGTGGGCTAAATATTTTGAGAGCAATAAATTATAAATTATATATACATATGCAGTGGTGGGCCATATAGACATTTACCTTGGCCACATCTTTTAAATATTTACAGTTAATAAGATAGAAGTCATTAATTGAAACATCCAAATCATCAAATATCAGCAAGAAAGTAAAAAAAAAAAAAAAAAAAAAATACGTGTCATAACACATAGAAATCATCCCAAATGTTAACATGAATAAGTATGATCTGAGGATGGACACAACTCTAATCAGATTATAGAGACAGATTATAGAGAGCATTATTAGTTATGTGATAAATAAATCAGTTCTGGATTTTGGTTTGGCATGTAAGGAGCTTAGACATCACTCTACCATCCTAATAAGTAACAATCTGAATATACTGAAAAATCAAGAGAGGAGAAGGTGCATGACAGATGACTCAGCCAAAGATGAGAGTTTCAGACAGACCAATATATATATTATATTTCTCCTGTGAAGGTAAAATAGTTGTTATATATACAATATAACAACTTAACAGAACAGAGATCCAAGAGTGGAAGCTGTCATAGGAATTTCCAGGTAGCAAAAACTGAACTGAAATTGGTGAATTGCTGTAGGCTTAGTGTGAATAACTCTGAGAATCAAAAACTCCAGGGGAACCCTGTCACAAGGGGTCTTCACAATTTTTGTGAGATTTACCCCCAGGAGCTACAACCAGATTCCGTTGGTAAATATTTGAGAAAAAATCCCCACCTGCATCTTGCAGGGAAAAGGGAAAAGGAAATATTTTGAAATTACCAGAGAATTCTGTTCTTCATAAAGCCCCGTCATCAGGGGAAACTAGTTAACCAGAGCCTAGCCTGACCTACTTTGTTAACCAGGGACTTACTGACCTGTGGAGTAAAAATCTCCAACTCCAGTCAGGTCTATCTTGCCAAGTGGGAAAAGGAAATACCCAACTCCAACCCACTCTAGCCATCCTGGTCTACACTGGCGGGGGGGTGGGGGGTGGGGAATCTGAGACAAGATTGTAAAGTTTATAGTCCAGAGGCACAGAGTCAAGACTGAAACTTAACCACAAAATAATAGGACACTTTCTATGTTTTACTACCAATTATTAAAAGCCTATTTAAAGAAGATCCTCTCTCCTAGTACTTCACATATGGCTATGAGGGAGAAATTACAGGGCCTAATAAAAGGCAAAAAACACAACTTGCAAGGATAGAGCAAGCATCAGAACTAGACATAGCATAGATATTGGAAATCAGACCAGGAATTTAAAATAACTATGATTAATATGCTAAGGGTTCTAGTGAATAAAATAGACAACATATAAGAACAAGTGGGCAACATAAAAAGATATGGGAATACTAGAAATAACCAAGTAGACATATTAGAGGTCAAAAACACTACAGAATAAACGAAGAATGCTTTTGGTGGGTGTATTAGTCTGGGCTCTCCAGAGAAGCAGAACCAGCAAAAGATACAGAGTTATGTATAAGAAGAGGTTTATTACAGAAATTTGCTCATATAATTGCGAATGATGAGAAATCACACAATATGCCTTACATAAGCTGGAGAACCAGGAAGTTTGGTGATATAACTCAGCTCATGTCTAAAATCCCGAGAACCAGAGGAATTGATGGTATAACTCCTTGTTCAAGGCTGAAAGTCTGAGAATTGGGAGGGCAACTAGTATAAGTCTAAAGGCCCAAGAACCAGGAGTTCCAATGTCCAAGAGCAGGCAAGGATGAACTTCTCATCTCAAGAGGAGAGAGTCCTTCCTTTACCTTGCCTTGCCTTGCCTTCCCTTTCCTTTCTTTCCCTTCCCTTTTTTCTTTTCTTTCATTTTTTCTTTTATTTTATCTTTTGTTTTATTTCTTCTTTTCTTTCCTTTCTTCTTTTCTTTTCTTTTCTTCTCTTTTCTTTTCTTTTCTTCTCTTTTCTTTTCTTTTCTTTTTTACTTCTTGCTTTTTGCTTTTATTCAAGTCCTCAACCATTTGGATGGTGCCAGCCCACGCTGGTGAGGGTGAATCTTAATTACTAAATCTACAGATGCAAATGCTTATATCTTCCCAGAGGCACTTCACAGACACATGGTGGTGGTGGTCTGTCAGCTAGGTGTACATTCCTTAGCCCAGTCAAGTTAATCCACAAAATTACCCATCACAATGGATTACTAGTAGACTGGGTACTGAATATCTAAAGACTGTGGGACAATTACAAAAAGCATACCATACATGTAATGGGAATGCTATATGAAAAATAAAGAGAACAGAACAGAAAATATTTTTGAAAAAAATGATAGACTTTCTCCAAATTAGTGCCAAACACCAAACCATAGATCTAGGAAGCCCAGAAAACACTAAACAGAATGAATGCCAAATACACCACTCCTAGGCAAATAATTTTCAAACTACAGAAATCAAAGATAAAGTTAAAAAAAAAAAAAGTCTTGAAAAAAGACACAGGAAAAGAAGTACCTTACCCTTAGAGAAGCAAAGGGAAGAAACACATCCAATATTTCCTCAATAACCATGTAAGCAAGAAGAGGGGAATGAAATATTTAAAGGTTTAAAAGGTGAAAAAATATCCATTTAGAATTCTGTATTCTGTGAAACTATTTCTCCTGTGAAGGTAAAATAGGCAAATAGAAATTGGAGGAAGTTATAGCCATCAGGCATTTCTATGAGGCCAGTATTACCCTAGTACCAAAACTAGAAAAAGACATTACAAAAAACAAAAAAGTACAGAACAATATCTCTCATGAACAGAGATGCAAAAATCCACAACAAAGTATTAGCAAGCCAAATTAATTATGCATAAAAAGAATCATGCACTATGAGCAACTGGGATTTATCTCAGGTATGCAATGGCTGTTCAATATTCAAAAATCTATTAATATTAGAATAGAAGAGATTTGAAGATGATGGCAGAGTAGGAGGACCTCGGGTCAACTGGTCCCAGGATATTACTAGAAAACTGTTAAATCATCCTAAAAATCCAGAAAGTGACTTGAAGATTGGCAGAACAAACTCCACAAATAAATGTAGAGAAGAGGTCGCATTAAAGAAGGTAGAAGTGTAGAGATATGGTTTGGGAGAGAAATGGATCCTACCACTGCAGTGGGGAGGGATCCCCCCGGCCTTGAAGAAGGACAAGAGACAAACTAACATGAAGACTAAACTAATCCCCATAGAAGTTGGCTTGAAAAGTAAGAGGGGTGAAATTTTGTGAGATCTTGCAACCAGCAGGGCTCTAAAGCCTAGAGTTTTAAAGATCAGCAGACTTTGCTGGAATAGAGACCACAGGGTATTGTGCTCCTCTTTGAGAGAAGTCTGACAAACAATGCATGGACATACAGCATGGAAACAGTGATCTGAAGAACTCCTGGGGCTCACAGTGGAGAGGTTGTTTGCTCATCTTGGGATGTGTCCCAGAGAGACAGAATCCATGGAGAGGTCTCTCCAGGAATAAAGAAACTGGGGGGCACCATTTTCCTCCCCTGCCCCTCAGCATAAGCACAGAGCCACCTGTGGGAACCAGCAGCATGGGAACATTAACTGCCTAATTTGGTTACACCAAATGCTGCCCTCTTGTGTTCCACTGGAACCGTCCCTTCCAGTCAAGCTGGTCTCAGTCCCAGTACAGCAGGCTCCCTCTCCAGAACACCAGCCCAAACCCCTGCTCACATCACATCTGCCAAATGAAGAGTTTTATGGAGCCTCAGTTCTCGCAGCAGTGGTGACATGTCTCATTTCACAAACAGACCAGAGCATACCTGGTTAAAATGTGCCACATTCAGGCCAGGCACCAAACATTGTCCACCACAGGTAAACTCACAGATGACTGGCCTGAAGGATAGAGCAGCCAGGACACAACAGCAGAGCACAAGCAGCACATACTGGAGACCCTCATGGAAGAACCAAACCCTAGTGAACAGGAGGCCCTACATGGCAGGGCACTACAGGGCCACTTCTTCATAAAGCCATTACCCTCAAGAACAGGAGACATAACTGACTTTCCTAACACAGAGAAATAGGCAGAGACTTAGACAAAATGAGAAGACAGAGAAATTTATGCCAATGGAAGAACAGGACAAGGCCATGGCACAGGTGATGGGGATTAAGCACAGGCTTAATTCTTGTACTGAGCATTGGGTGATGAAGGGAATTGTTGAATCACTATGATGTACACTTGAAACTAATATAATACTGTATGCTAACTAAATGGAATTAAAATTTTTAAAAAACCTCCCCCAAATCAATTCACATAGTGCATCACATCAACAAACTTTAAAAAAGAATATTATTCACCACCAGAAAGAAATGAACTACCAATGCATGAAAAGACAGGAAGGAACCTCATATTACTAAACAGAAGAAGCCAATTTGAAAATGTTACATACTGTATAATTCCAACTATATAATATTCTGTGAAAGACAAAATTATGGAGACAGTAAAAATTCAGTGGTTACTAGAGCATGATAGGGTGGGAGGGATAAATAAGGTGGAACACAGAGGATTTTTTGGAATGTGAAAAATGCTCTACATGATCCTTTAAGGATGGACTCATGACATTAGACAACTTTCCAAATCCACAAAATGTGCAATATTGGAAATAAACTCTAATGTCAACAATGGACTATCAGTGATTATATGTCAGTGTAGGTCCCTCAGTTGTAACAAGTGTTCCTCACCAGTGGGAATGTTGACAATGGGGAGGGTTATGTATGGGTGAAGTCAGGAGGTATTTGGAAAACATCTATATTTTCTTTTAAATTTTGTTCTGAACTTAAACAACTCTAAAAAGAAAGATCTTTCAAATAAAAAAAAAATACAGGCCATAGCTTTCATTTTTTTATCTTGATATAAAATACATATTTTGTTGTTATAGATCACATATAGTCATGATTATTTTGAAATGTATATGTGACATATTGCATATTCTATTGGTAAATATACAATATTTTAGATGATCAGTTTAGGGATTTTATTTAGCTATCTTTTACCATTTGCTAAACTGTGAGTTGAGTGCCCTCTATGCTCAGGCTCACTCAACTCAGCATTCAAGAATAGGTCTTTGCATTCATTTATGAATTAGATAATTATCCTTTTTTCTTCTCCTTTTAGCATGATTTGAAAGTAGTCACTCTTGATGTAAGCTGAAGAAGGGTTAGATATTACAAGTACCTAAGAAAAAATCAGACCTGGGGCACTTGAGTGGCTCAGTTGGTTCAGCATCTGATTCCTGATTTCAGCTCAAGTCATGATCTCAGCGTCATGAGATTGAACCCCACATTAGGTTCCACACTCAGTGGGGAGTCTGCTTGAGATTCTTTCTCCCCCCTCCCTCCTCCGGAATAAATAAATAAATCTTAAAAAAATCGAACCTGAATTGTTAAAGTAGCTCTCTGGTTTTCAGTGCTATTCTGCATACAATAATGGCACAGTAGTGAGTAGGATATGAGTGCCTTTTCTTTTGAACAGTTAGGGTCACAGGGTGAGAATTAAACTTTTAACCAACATGTCTTATCTGTAAATGAGTAGTCTTCAGTGTTTCTGGGGGTTCTCTCAGATCAAACATTATATAACCTATGGGGGCACCTGGGTGGCTCAGTTGGTTAAGCGACTGCCTTCGGCTCAGGTCATGATCCTGGAGACTCGGGATCAAGTCCAACATCGGGCTCCCTGTTCGGCAGGAAGCCTGCTTCTCCCTCTCTCACTCCCCCTGCTTGTGTTCCCTCTCTGGCTGTGTTTCTCTCTGTCAAATAAATAAAATCTTTAAAAAAAATTATATAACCAATGATAGAAATAGAAGGGATGGCTGGGGCACCTGGGTCGCTCAGAGGATTAAGCCTCTGCCTTCAGCTCAGTCATGATCTCAGAGTCCTGGGATTGAGCCCCACATAGGACTCTCTGCTCAGTAGGGAGTCTGCTCCCCTCCTTTCTCTACCTGCCTCTCTGCCTACCTGTGATCTCTCTCTCTCTCTCTCTGTGTCAAATAAATAAATATAATCATTTTTAAAAAAGAAATAAGAACTAAAGAGAATTATAGTTAAGAATCCATAGGACATAAGGTTTAAATTTATATTTATAAAGTCACTGTGTAAAGGAATAAAAAAATAAATAATTTCCATGTTACCACAAAAGAGAAATTAAGAGACCAGGAACTTAATAGCTTATGATGTAGCTAAGTAATTATTTGATGAGAGAGTAATATACACTTGTTTTCCACCACAAAGAAAAAGTAATTAACAGTTAAGAGTAGCTAGTAGGCTTGAAGAAAATAAGAGCTAGTGATTTATGTCAATTTATATCATTTTTATTTTAACATAAACTTTTCTTTAAGAAGCCATTGAATCAAGGGATTACTACATCACACATCTGAACAGAATTGTAAAGGGCATCTGCTGTCACATTTACTACCTGTAGAGCTTTGCCCCCCCGCCCCCCCGCCATCTGCAATACTATTGTTTTGTACCTATGGAGGTACTTTGACATTTTGTATTGGCTATCATTTTTTTTTTAAGACTTTAAATATTTGAGAGAGGGAGAGAAAGTGTGCACGAGTGATGCGGGAGGGGTAGAAAGAGAAAGAGAAGCAGGCTACCTGCTTGATCCCGGGACCCTGGGATGGGGCTTGATCCCAGGATGAGATCCCAGATGTTTGATGGGGCTTGTGTGGCTTGATTCCAAGACCTTGAGATCATGACCTGAGCAGAAGACAGACGCTTAATGGACTGAGCCATCCAGGTGCCCCTTGGCTATCACTTTTAAACTCAAAATGATCACTTGGGTTTTCCTTTCTCTTTCATTTTATCTCGCTTAAGAAAGAATCTTTTTTTTATTAACGTCTGACTTCAAACATGTTATTTGCTTCTGAAGATGAATTTTGTTGTTTGTAAGCATGGTCAAAAGTACTTGCCCTTCCTCATTGTTTTAATTGTGACTATCATAATAAATTCTGTATGTTAATGTGTTTTATAAAGCATAGAAGATATATATTTATTTGTATTATTATCACTGAATTTAGATGCAGCAGTTTTTCACATTTCATGCTCATTTCTTCTTACATGGCCAATTCATAGTTTAGGACTAGACTGGCTGCCCTCCAGGACATCATTAGTAGTGACCTTGTCACTTAATGTTAACTATGTACCTCATTCATACCATAGTTGAGAATGGCTGAAAGCCAGTGCAAGTGAAGCATTGAAAACCAAGTCCTAGATAGGCAGGTGCAGCCCTTATTTCCCACATCTGTCAAAATAATGTTCAGATCTCTAGGTTACTGGATCTATTTCATTATTTTTGACCAAATCTTAAAGTATCCTCCAAATTCTTTTTTTCTCAAAAAATTTCTGGCCCACAAATACCAAATTTAAAAAATTCTAAGTGTGCAACATTTTGAGGATCAATTAATCTTTGCTTAATTAGAAAATTCTGTATTAGTAACATAAATTTAAAATCTTTCACCATATAAAGAAAAAAAAAGAATAAAGAAATGAGGGTCAGTGAGTAAGCTAGAATATAGAACTTATTTAATAAACATTCACCAAGTTGAAACATTTAATTCTGTAAATATTATTGAGTCAAATCTCTTTATGATTATTATTTTATTTTATTCATTTGCTTTAATCATATGGACACTGTTGTGTTATATTTTGTGCTTACACATATTTCCATTTTATACTTAACACTGTTAAAATGTAAAAGTCTTTATTGTATCTCATTTGATATTACATTCAAAAGATGAATGCTGAGTGACTCCTGGGTGGCTCAGTCAGTTAAATGTCTGCCTTTGGCTCAGGTTATGATCCCGGGTCCTGGGATGAAGCCCTGAGCTGGTCTCCCTGCTCAGTCCAGAGTCTGCTCCTCCCTCTCCAACCCCCCCCTCCACCCCATTGGTGTGTGCACTCTCTCCCTCCCAAATAAATAAATATTTTTTTAAGAGACAAATATCATATCAAACAAAATCACTGATATTCTATTTCTCCCAGTAGTTATTGTTAAAGTCAAAGATAAATGGATATATTTTATCTATATACCAAAAGTCAATGATTAAATCATTCTCAGGCCATGAGAAAAAAAAATTAATCACTAAGGGCTTTTCAAGAAAAAAATACAAGGAACTCTAACCCTTCTAACAAGTTTATTACCAGTGTTAATTAGTAGAAGACCTGACGTTTATAGCAAGTTTTTCAAATGCCTGGGAAAGAGAGAAAATCTCTTTTGAGACATGTCAGCTTATTTTCAATTTAAGCTGCACTTAACTGAGAAGTTGTATAACAGAAGTACACAAATATTTTAGCATCTAGAGATACATTTCTTCATGTACTTTCAAGCTGATATCTCATAAATAGGTTCTGAATAGCTTCCGTGAAGAATATCATTAAAAAACTAATATATAACTGTAAGAAAAATGACTTACATTAAATGAGGTGGTTCCAAGGAAAATGAAATATTGAGAGAACAATATCCTGGGAAAAAATAGTGAGATACTAACATGTAATATTAATAATTTCCAATTGGTTTCTTCCTTCATTCTAGTTGGGAAGGAAGAGATTAAACAAATAAACAAATGTAGATCATATAAAAATTCTTCCGTTGGGTACAAGCTAGACTTACATCCAAATTTTTATTCAACCTAAGGTTTTAATCTGTTTTGTTATTGCTGATTTCAAAATTCCAGCATATACAGAATACTAAGACAAAATATATCTATATGTCTAACTTGAACTGATAGTAAAAATATTATCTATATATAATATATATGCATATATGTATATACATGCATATACATACATATATATGTTCCTGTGCAATATGGACACATGCCTGTGTGTATGCATGTCTATATATTTAAAGCAAAGATAAATTTATTCTATGAAATTAATAAGAATTGACTGTCTTCACTAAACATATAGAATTTTCACTCTCTAAAGGTTGAGAACTGTTGTAGTGATTCTCAGCCAATAAATAGGTTTTGTTTGATCAAAACTAATTATACAAAATGAATTTGCCTTTAGTTGGACTTGATATCCTTTACATGGCCACTATTGGCAATATGCCTCATCACACTACATTTTTTAGACATTAAAACTATCTTTCTGTCCCTGAAGACTTTGATTTATGACTTCTGCTTTAAGCTTTAGAAGAACAGAAGCCAAATCATTTCTAAAAGGTTGCAGAAAATAACTTTTTCAGGAATACAATGAAATATTCAAATAATCTACTCGAAGGAGCTAAAATTTTTCTATATAATTATGGATGGAGAATTCAGAGTTGAATTATAACCTAGGACATTATAATCATCTAAGAGCTATCCTGTGATGACAATGTATATCAATAACAAGACATATTTCATGGCATAATTCACATTCACAAGTTCATAGAATGATGGTCATTGTATCAAGGAAATCAGATATTAACCAATGAATTGTACAGAATTACACATATTTAATTCTTAACACAGGTGAAAATATGTATATGTGCTTATAAATCTAACACATATATATGTCTATATATATGTAAACACACCCTTAGCTGGTTAAATCGTATGTCTAAACCTAGAAAAGGAAAAATGGAGAGAAAATACAGAAATAAATAAGACATCATAAAAACCAATTATGATTATAATCATATCAACATATGTTTTTTTCTTACTAGTTATCAAAGAAATACACATTTAAATACTTGCTTTATTTTGGCTTATAGCATTAACAACTTTTAAAGTCTGTCATTAAAAAATATATATATTACTGACAGGGATGCAATGTGGTATAATCTTTCTAGTGGCAGTTTTGTTGCATACTTAAAAATGTGATATATGTATGTTTTTAGATCCAGAACTTCACTTTTTATTTATTTATTTTTAAGATTTTATTTATTGATTTGAGAGAGAGAGAACACACAAGTGGAGGGAGAGGGAGAAGCAGACTCCCCGCAGTGCAGGGAGCCCCACATATGGCTGGACATGGTGCTGGACATGGGCTTGATCCCAGGGCCTGGTGATCATGACCTGAGTCAAAGGCAGACAGTTAACCATCTGAGCCATCCAGGTATGTTGAGAAGTCCACTTTTTAGAATTTAATGGAAAGAAAAAAATAGGTAAATACAACAAGAAAGATCTTTAATAATGTTCACCACAATGTTATGTAAAGGCCTCCAGTTGTCTCTAAAAAGGCATAAATTGTATTAAATTACATAGTGAAATATTAAAAGAACAATGAAATATAATGATTTCCAGTCACTCAAATTACACATAGTAATGAACAGTTAGTATATTGTAGGTTTTTATCCTAAAACCTAAACTTTTGTGGTTGGACAAAAGGTATTTATATATCTGACCTGGTCATTTTCTGTCCAATTAAGAGAGGGATTCACAGGGGAAATAAAGTGACCCAATCTAATCTCTTTGTAAATATGTTAATAAATAGACTTCCTAACACACAGACTAATAATAAAGATAATATTTTCAATGAATAATTTTGATAGGAAGTCCCTGAATAGGATTGCTCATGGTAAACAAATCTAGATCTGTAAGTTTTTTAGGTCTGGATCCCTAAAAAATGCCATGTCAGTTATGCAATGCTTTGGTGTATAAAGTGGTGTCATAAACAAGATGCTCCCTGTGAGAAGTTACCATGGGTTTTACTTAGAGAACTCATCTATTACTCTGGGTTATAGAAAAAGTATCTCAGGTGGGAATGAAGGACCAGGAACCACCATAAAATTTTTACAAATCTGATTTGCCCATGGCAGTTGATTTCTTGTACTTTTGATGCTAGGTGTTATCTTTGTTTCATAATATCTGATTTGAAAATCTATACCATTAGTTAATACAAAGAAAAGACATTTAATGGAGCTTCTCTTTTGTTTTTTCACTGGAGGGGCTTCTCAGAAGAATTGACATCTGTTGGGGACGGTGTTATCCGCCCCTCCCGCCATGCCGCAAGCCACCAGAAAACTTTGGTGGAGGTATCCATGAATGTTGATGAAAGTCCCTCCAGGCTTTCCCCACCAAGAATCTGGAAAGACATGTACCCTGTGGGCTGGGGCAATATTTCCTTTGTGTCCCTGGGACGTGCATCTGGGCAAGTGCTCATTCAAGGCATGGAGAGCAATGATCCTCCCTCAAAGTGAAAGAGCTCTGCAAAGTTGCAATCACTGACACCAAAAAATATTTGTTTCCATTGTTCCTTGTCTGTTTAACTACCATAAATTCTTTGACACTATTTCTTCTTACTTTACTTACTCAAGTAAACACTTTTGTTTCTACTTACCATCATTAAAGACAGTTTAATTTTAGATATCCTGCAGCTCTATGGAGGAGATTGTCAGGGCTTTTAAATGGTTAAAATAAGGCTTTAATATAAAAGGTAAAACTATACTAACAAGGACATTGCCACACACACAAAAGATCCATAATAAAGAATTCTGTACCCAGTCATGGGAAAATAGGCTTGAGCAAATGCTTTTACCTTTGCAAAAGAAGTTATTTTCCTCCTTGATGCCAAACAGACTAACTTTTGGTCATTGTGTTAATAATGTAGCTAAAACTTTGTACATAACTCATCTAAGCCTTTCAATTGCCTTCTTGTTTGTAAGACCTGCTTAAAAAACACCATATCATTAGTCTGCCCTTTATCGTCTAAGCACTAAATGTAGAAACTGTGAAAAACCTTACTGAGCAACATGTCCTTGGTTTGGCTTAGGGAGTTAACTCTGAACTGTAGATAGGTGCACCTGCAAAAACATGTTTCACTGATCAAGGCACTATGTTTCTCTAACAAGGACACTGTGTATCAAAAATCACTTTCTTAAACTTTAACCTAACTGCATCCCCCAACCTCCTCTTGCCTTGGAATAATAAAAAAACTGGGACCCTTGACAGTCAGGAGAAAGAAACAGTAGAGAGACAGAAAAAGCAGAGACAGAAACAGTAGAGAGACAGAAACAGTAGATAGACAGAAACAGTAAAGAGACAAAAACAAAAGCAAAGACAGAGACAGAAGCAAAAAGAAAGACAAAAGCAGAGACAATGCCTGAGAGCCTAAGAGCCAGAGAGCCTAAGATCCTAAAAGCCTGAGAGTCATAGAGCCTGCAAAGAGAGAACCTGCAAAGTGAGAGCCAGAGCCAGTGCCAGAGCTAGAGCTGATGCCAGAGCCAGTGCCAGAGCCTGCTTCATAGGTCTCTCCTGACTGACCTCGGGTCTGTCAGCTTGCATCAAACCTCCATGTCCGTATCATTATTTTCACCTGCCAGATATCCCTTGGTTCAGGACCCACATCTCTGCTGAGGCTGGTCCCCGGCAGACATCTGAGGAGGGATCTGAATGTTGAAAAAGAGTCCATGGAAACAGCTTGGTAAAAAAGCCATGTGAAAGTTTTGGGAAAGGATATTTTAATAGAAATAAAGTAAACTCCAAGATCTGGTGCTGTAGTGTCAAACTTTTTGGCCTAAGATCACTTTTCCACTCTTAAAAATCATTAAGGACCTCAAAGAACTTTTGTTTTGGTGGCTATATCTATCACTATTTGCCAGATTAGAAATTGAAACTGACAATCAAAAGACATTATTTTAATGGTTTATTTAAAAACAATAATAAACTTCTTACATGTTAAAATATAGTATTTTGGGGTGCCTGGTTGGCTCAGTTGGTTAAGCGACTGTCTTCGGCTCAGGTCATGATCCTGGAGACTCAGGATTGAGTCCTGCATCAGGCTCCCTGCTCGGTGGGAAGCCTGCTTCTCCCTCCCTCACTACCCCCTGCTTGTGTTCCCTCTCTAGCTGTGTTTCTCTCTGTCAAAGAAATAAAATCTTTAAAAAATAAAATATAGTATTTTAATTCAACAATAATACTTCTCAAAACAAAATAAGTCTGCATAAGAATGTCAATGCAGTACATTTTTCAAAATTCTTTAATCTCTGCCTTTATAGAAGATATCTGTGGAATATCATAGTTTCTATGGACTCTTGAAAATTTTGCCATGAAAAATTCTTGCAAGTGGTGATAGAATGAAACTTAACAGACATATAAAGTCTTACTATTATAATAAAAATAGGTTTGACCTTGTGGGCTTCTTGAAAGTGTCTTGGTGTGTCCAGGGATACACAGACTATGATTTAAGAATTTGTAATTCTGGGGCACCTGGGTGGCTCAGTTGGTTAAGTGACTGCCTTCGGCTCAGGTCACGATCCCGGAGGCCCAGGATCAATCCCTGCATTGGGCTCCCTGCTTGACAGGAAGCCTGTTTCTCCCTCTCTCACCCCCTCTAGTTGTGTTTCTCTCTGTCAACTAAATAAATAAAATCTTAAAAAAAAAAAAAAGAATTTGTAATTCTAAAGAGTTAATGTGTATGAGAAAAGGATAGAAGATGATTTCAATGGGAGAATATAAGTGAGGGTGAGGTGGGGGTGTGAAGGATATGAGACCAGAGATGTAGGTGGGAACAGATCACTTATGACCATGTCAATTAATGGTAAGGAATCCAGATTTATTCTTGAAAGGAAAACCATTGGGAGATTTGATAGATAGATGATGATAGATAGATGGTAGACAGATAGATGGTAGATAGATAGATAGATAATTTTAGAGAGAGAAAGAGAGAGTGTGTGTGAGTGGGGGCAGGGGAACAGGGAGAGGATCTTCGAGCAGACTCCGCATGGAGCCTGATGTGGGGCTTCTTTTCATGACCCATGAGATAATGAGATCATGACCTGAACCCAAATCAAGAGTTGGACACTTCCAACTGAGCTCTGATTTATATTTAAAAAAGGCAACTCTGGTAGCTTGTGAGGAGTTTAGGTTGGTAGGGGCGGAATAGAAAAGGGCACTACTAGTATTTATCCCAAGGATACGATGTAGTGAAAAGAAGGGGCACACGCACCCCAAAGTTCATAGCAGCAATGTCCAAAATAGCCGAACTGTGGAACCTGAGATGCTCTTCAACAGATGAATGGATCAAGATGTGATACATAAACACAATAGAATACTACTCAGTCATCAGAAAGGATACATATCTACCATTTTCACCGACATGGATGGAACCGGAGAAAATTATGCTAAGTGAAATAAGTCAGGTAGAGGATGACAATTATCGTATTGGTTTCACTCATATGTGGAACATAAGGAATAGTGTGGAGGACCACAGGGGAGGGGCGGGAAAACTAAATGGGAAGAAATCAGAAAGGGAGACAAGCTATGACAGACTCTTGACTCTAGGAACCAAACTGAGGGTTACAGAAGGGAGGGGTTTGAGGGGATCAGGTAACCGGGAAATGGAAACTAGGAGGGACATGTGTGGTGATGAGCAGTGGATATTACAGGCAACAGACGAATCATTGAACACTACATCAAAAACTGATGATATACTACATGCTGGTTAATTGAACATAATTTAAAAAAAAATAAAAAAGAAAGAAAAGAGCTATTAGCAAGGAGACTTTTTAATTGTAGGCTGAGGTAATGGTGGCTAAAAATAAAAGGTAACAATTGTTAGACTGGTCACACCACCATTGTATGGACTCAGCAGAACCTTCTGGTGGGAAACTTGCCTATTCTGTTTAAATCAGACTTACCTGATGGTAGATGCCAGTCATAGTAGGGCTGTGGAATCTCTATGGGAATATCAACCTTTTTGTAGGTAAAGTCCTATAAAAAGTAAAAATAAGATAGAATCACAGAGAAGACTTGAATAGGAAGTCCTGGAAAGAAGTTACGCACCAAGTTGAGTTACCCTTGAGCATCAGCTACCCACGCTGAATTTTTTTTTTTCGGATTTGGCTAAAGTAATAAGTTCTTTCCCTTAGCATCTGTCAGGTGAGTGGTTGTATCATACTCAAATAATTATTAATATGAAGAGAATTATATGATATTATGTCAGGTTAATGACATGGATTACAGAGTTGGATATATTATTATGTTTATTATTAAAGAAAGAAGCACACAAAGTCTGGCAGTGTTTTATAGATGACATCAATGATTGCCTTTAAATGGTAAGACTGCTCTTGTTTATTTTTCTCTTATAATTTTCTGAAACTTTAAAACAGCACAGTAGTACTTTTCAAATAAAAAAAGTACTAAAAATTTCAAACACTAATTTTTATTATAATTTGATCTTAAATATGAATCAAAAACTTCTTATAAAATGAGATTTCTCTGCCCTGAAGTTCAGGTCTTCTACAATAATAATATTTAATTTGAAATAAATGCCCAAATAAATGTCCACATTTCAGAAATACCAGATATATTCTTTAACCTTATCAGCTTTGAAGAAAAAAATTAAAAATATATTTTTATAGTCTATATTGTTTTTTATCATTTTAATAATACTTTACAAGGAGTCTAAATATATTTAACAACTATAATGAAAGGTTTTAGTTTCTTTTTTTTTAACACTTAGTCCAAGTCTGAGTATTATGCAGAAAGGTTAATGAATTCAAATTGAGTTATGAATATACTGAAATATACTTGATTGTTCATAACTATTAGATTCACAATCAGTACACAGCCCAGTAAGCTTTTGAAGGCATTGTGCATACATTTTAATCTGAGTTTAGTATGTTAATGGCTTCAACCAAATTATGAATGCTTCATTTCAGAATATCACAAAGATTTAGACTGTAGATAAGTAAGGTTTATTAAGCAGAAATGACTTGTATGACTTGTTACATAAAGTGTCCTTGAAACTCCATATTATGCATATAACTTCGAGTATTTACAATATTTCTGAGCATTTTTATTTTGGTCTAAACCAAGTAAAGCATATACTTTTTCCTTTTTATAATCAAAATATTACATTTTTTTCAAATGCTTTTTCTTGTTACTTAAGTTTTTTTTTTTTGAAATATACATTTTAATTCTAATAAGATGCAATTTGGGCAATATGATATGTAACACAATCAAGTACAACTTAACTTTTAAATACCCGTCATTGTGTTTGTATTATAGTTAGTAGTACATTTTTGGTTACTGTTTCCACATACAATAGACCATATTATGTACATTCCAAACATAAAGACAGATTTTTGGAAGCTCCAACAGACAAACTGAAAACATCCCACACAAAATACATCATTTATAAGCTCACTGAGGAAAGCCAGTAGGTGGAGACATGTCAGTTCCGTATATGTCTGTAGTTACCAGTTTGAATTACATTTCTTGCTTAGCTACTTTTGAACGGGCTTAAGCATTTCGGTTGTATTTTTCAATCAGACAAAATTACCACCTGGCTTTGACTCTAGCATCTCTAGCTGTGGCTCATATTCCTTTGTTAGTATTGTGATTTTATTTAACTCTGCTAAAGAAACATTTCGATGTGAAACAAACTAGGTGTTTTCACAAGGAACCATCTGTAAAGGTCTCTGCCAGAAACCTGTTGAACATTCTCTTCTGTAATTAAATTCCAAGCTTTTTTTCTACAGAAACAATGCTGAATCATGAGGCCAAGTTTATTTTCAAGTAGCATTTGTTTTGATTTGCCACTTTTGTCTGAATACTTCCATGCAAATTTATATAATTTCCCCAAATTATCAAGCATGATAATCAATGGTTTTATACTATACCTGCCCCTTTAATGTCAAAGCTCCAGAGAGGTTAGAAAGGCATATGATGGGAATCACCTTGTATGTTAGGTGATCCTGAGAAATTATGTATGTATTATTGTCAAAACAATGTCAATAAGAAAGGCCTGTTAATAGTATTAGTATAAAATGTGCCTACCTTCTTTCCTAGTAAATCAACTTCTAAAGGCAATTATATTTTACTACAATATTTGGGAAACCATTGTTTGTGATAAAAGCTGTTGAAATAACACAATTATATATTAGTAAAAGTGGTATATACATTCCAAATGTGCATCAATAAAAGGTTGTATATACATATTATAGCATAAAATAAAACCTTAAGAGGAAATTGTCTAATGTGTGGCAAGCACCATAGTATATGGTCATCAATACTGTATTCACTGATCATACAGACAAATGAATTAATTCAAATAATCACCCACCCACCTATGTAATTATACACTGTGAAATGCTTGTCAAGGGGAAGTGCAAGAAGCTATACACATAAAAACCAAGTTACAAAGAAGTATGTATGGCAGTATCTTAATTAAATGTAATACAAATGATAATGATCAATATGCACAGAAAATCTAGAACAGCAATTATAATAGCAAAGGAGGTCTAAGAAGATGTTATTTTCAAATGGTCTGGACTTTCTTCTCTGTCAATACAATTCAATTGTAGAAAAATATTCAGTTGTAGAATTCAATTGTATTAGTGGAAATTAATTTATAAAACTCTTCAAAAATTTAACATCTCAACAGGTAATTAAGAAAATAGTTTACATTATTTAAAAATCAATATTTACAAACTCTTTGTTTTCTATTTTAAAGTAATTATTTGCAAGTTCAATAACACTTGAGCATTGATTTGCAGCTGCAGTGGCTCAGCAGAAATTAGAGTGATCAGCTTGTTTTCCCCAACATAACGAACTTCCATAAATAGAGAAAACAGAGAAGTGAGTGACTTGCCCGATCATCAGAGTTTATTTCCAGAAAATTAGAAATGTTTTGTCATGGACCAGGAGTCAGCAGAATAAAGCGGGCAGCATCCAGCCCCCAGCCTGTTTTTTATAGAGACTTCCAACTAAGAATGGATGTTATGCTTTAAAAGTTTGAAAAATGATCAGAAGAAAAAGATTGTTTAACATAAAAATTTTGTGAAATTTAAATTTCAGTGACCATAAATCAGAGTTTTGATGAGGAGGTATTTAATACATTCACAATTTTGTGCTATTACCAGCTTTCTGGTTTTGAAACTTTTTAATCATTCCAAAGAATACTCCACCCCATCTTTCCTTACTCTCATCCCCTGGTAACTGCTAATCTACTTTATCTCTCTAATAGTACTCATAACTAGTAATTTATTGATATAAATCAAATTTTGGGATATGAACATGGATTAAGGTCAATAAATCTATATAGATATTTATATACACATGTATCAAATCACATGCATATACTCATTTTTTTTTAAAGTAAGGCATTATTTAAGTTTAAAATCTGCTGTTGTTATTTCAGTAGAAGATACTTTAATATTTGTTCCTCAAACTCCTCATTAGCATGAATCTTTCTTTGGGGGTTAAGTCATTTAGTTATGTTCTTCTATAGATATTGAATACTGGAGTCCTATCTTTGTGGTTTTCCAGTTAGTGTGAAAATAAAATTGTAGTCACCATAGCTGCTTACTGAGTTTAAAATCCAATAGAATTAGAATTGAAGCATAGAAAAATTACGTGGGATACTAAACTACTGCTTGGTCAGTGAAGATTGTTTAAGATGGATATACCATAGCTGAGAACTATGTACCAAAAATGGTAAAGAGGACCCAGGAAGAAATATGTATACAAAATTCAAAACATAATTAAAAAAAAAAGGCAGGTTGCAAGTTTAGGAGCCCAAAATAAATCTATGAAGGATAAATTATATTCAGAATGCTGCCGTTTGAATATAAATGATGCTAGAAAGTCATTAGCTGTTAATACTAAGATTTAATATGTATTATTGGTGAAGGCATTTAGATAATATACTCATGATACTGGTGCTATTAAAGTAAACATACATTTGTTTGCTTATAGATTTTAAAATAGACCACCAAATACAGTCCAACCTTCCCTCTTGTTGCATGCGCAGCCTAGCAAGATGGTAATGTGTAGACAGTAGGTAATACAGAATACACTGTCAGAATCTAATTTTTATGTATGTGACCTATCATGGGACCTCCATTGTTTTCTGTTGTCTTTGTGCCTGTTGTCAGTGAGGGTATTGGAATGTAGGTCAAGTCCTTTGGCATGTTCTTGGAATTGGTAATAAAAAGGCCTAGCTTGACACTAGGGAAGTTGCTCCGATCTTTTGCTTCCTGATATTGGAGAGGGTAATATTTCAAACTGGTCAGTTTCTTGATCTGTTGTTGAGTAAAATGGAGCTGGGGCAGCCCAAGTATGTATCTATTTCTAATTTTCTCTGATGTTTTTTTTTTGTCTATTTGTTTAACTTTGTCCAAATTTGCTATGAACTTTACAAGTTTTTTTTCGAGCTTTTTTTGACATATAATTGACAGATAATGTTGTGTAATGTTTAAATTTAAGATGTACAATGTGATGATTTGATGCAAGTGTATATTGTGAATGATCATGACAATAAGGTTACTATGGGCCTGGGCAAAAATGGAGCTTACCCTTTAGCATGCTGACCTACGCACCCTTCTTTCTGTCTCTCTGTCTGTCTTACTCCTCTCTCTTATGTCTTTGACCCCACCTAGCCAGGCCTTTGCAGTGTGTTCTTTCTAGTGTTTGAGCTTCACCAAACACAGTGAGTTTGATTTTTTTTTTTATTTGACATATAAATGAGATTGTACAGTATTTGTCTTTCTTGGACTTATCACTTATCATAATGCTCTCAAAGTCTAGCCATGATGTCACAAATGGCTAAATGATATCCCAGTATATTATAATACACACACACACACACACACACGTGTGTGTGTGTGTGTGTGTGTGTAAATTTCTTTTCCATTCATACATCCCTGGATACATAGGTGGTTTCCATGTCTTGGCTAACGGAAGTAATGTAGCAATTAACATGGGGGTGGTGATATCTTTTTTTTTTTTTTAAGATTTTATTTATTTATTCAACAGAGAGAAACACAATGAGAGAAGGAACACAAGCAGGGGGAGTGAGAGAGAGAGAAGCAAGCCTCCCACCGAGCAGGGACCCCAATGCGGTGCTCAATTCAGGATCTCTGGAATCATGACCTGAGCTGAAGGCAGTCGCATAACCAACTGAGCGACCCAGGTGTCCCAGGGGGTGGTGATATCTTTTTGATATAGTGATTTCATTTTCTTCAGATATATGCCCAGAAGTGGAATTGCTGAATCATATGGTAATTCTGTTATTTATTTATTTGTTTGTTTGTTTGTTTGTTTATGGAAACTCCATACTATTTTCCTATTTTCCAGAGTGACTGAACAATTTACATTGCCATCAACAGTGAACCAAAATCCCCTTTTTTCTACATGCTGGCCAAGATTGATCTCTTACCTTTTTGTTAGTAGCCATTCTAATAGGTGTGAAGTGATATCTCAATATGATTTGATTTGCGTTTCCCTACGGTAGTGATGCTGAGCATCTTTTCATATATATCTGGGTTATTTCCCTGTATTCTTTGGAAGACATAGATTCAGATCCTTTGCCCATATTTTAATTGAGTTATTTGTTGTCTTTTTTTTTTTTCTGTTCAGTTCTATGAGTTCCTTATCATTTTGGATATTAATTCCTTATCACATATATAATTTGCAAATATTTTCTCCCATTCTTCCCATTGCCTTTTAATTTTGTTGATTATTTCTTTTCTTGTGAAGTAGCTTTTTATTTTGATGTAGTCCTACTTGTTTATTTTTCATTGTGTTACTATTGCCTTTTATGTCATATCTAAAATGTGGCCAAGACCAAACACGATCTTATGTTTTATTCATATTCACTTAAAACTTATATGTCTTTATGACACTTCTCTTTGGATTCTTTTATGATTTCTCCTTGTTTTGGCATTATGGATATTGAATATGATAAACTTGGTTAAAAATATTTTTGGCATTTATCTTTCTTGGTCTTCTCTTAAACAACCGAATCTGAAATTCAGTATCTTGTCATTAATTTTGGAGAAATTCTTAGCCATTATTACCTCAAATATTTTTTCTGCTTCCTTCTTTCTTATCCTTTTAGTACTACAGATATATGTATGTTATACATGATTTTTGGATGCTTTAGTCTTTTTTTTATTATTATTATTTTTTTTAATGTTGGCATTTCTATTCAAGAAGTTTCTATTGTCCTGTCTTTGTGCTCATTGATTATTTTCTTGGTCATATCCAATCTACTAAAGTGCCCATCAAAGGCATTGATTAGCTCTGTTTCAGTTTTTTTATTTCTAGCATCTTATTTTAATTCTCTTTAAATTTTCCATCTCTCTGCTCTTTTACCCATCTGCTCTTGCAAGTTGTTTACTGTTTTCATTAGAGTCCTTAACATAAAAACAATAGTTATTTTAAATTCCTTGTCTGACAATTCCAAAATGTGATCATAGCTGAGTCTTGTTCTAATGCTTGCTCTTTTCTCTTCTGACTCTGTTTTTTCTTGCATTTTGGTATGGCTTGTGATTTTTCCTTGAAAGCCAAATGTGACATATCAGATAAAAGGCATTAAATAAATAGGCCTTTAGTGTGAAGTTTTATGTTAATCTAGTCAAGCTGAAAACTATTCACTGTTTGCTATATTAAGGATGTCATAAGCTTCACATTTGTTTTGTTTGTTTCCCCCCCCCTCTATTTTCTTTGGACTTGCTATGAACTTCTCTGCAGATAGATTTCTTAGACCTTCATGCAACTTTCCCTGGTGTGTTGTTTTATATAATCATGGTGTATTTATCAAAATCAAGAAATTAACATTGTCACAAAGCCATTAGCTAAGCTAAAGATTGTATTTAGATTTGCCAAGTTTTTTTTTGTAAAGATTTTATTTTTTTATTTGACACAGAGAGAGATCACAAGTAGGCAGAGAGGCAGGCAGAGAGAGAAGAGGAAGCAGGTTCCCCGCTGAGCAGGGAGCCGGAACCAGACCTTGATCCCAGGACCCTGAGATCATGACCTGAGCCCAAGGCAGAGGCTTTAACCCACTGAGCCACCCAGGTGCCCCAAGGGTTATTTTTTGTTTGTTTGTTTGTTTTCTCCCCAATAATGTCCTTTTATTTTGCTAGGATTCCATCAATCATGAATATCACATTGCATTTAGTTTTCATGTCACCTTAATGTTTTTATTTCTTTATCTTTTCTTAATTTTCATAACCTCGCCCTTTGAGGAGCTAGTAGGTGAGCATTTTGTAGAATGTCCCTTGATTTGGCTTTGTGTGAAGATCTCTCATTATGGGAGTAGGGTTGTGGGTTCTGGAGAGAATACAAAGTGGGGTGAAGTGTGTTCTCACTGTATTATGTTAGGTAACACCTGATATTAATAAGACATTATTGGAGTCCAACACTAGTTTTGGAAATTTCTTGGTTATTAGTTCTTCCAATATTTCTTCCTCTCAATTCTTTCTATTTTTTCATTCCATGATTCCAATTACATATACACTAATCCTTTTTGTAGTATAGTCACAACTCCTGGATAGTGTGTGGATTTTATTTACTTTTGTTTGTTTGTTTGTTTGTTGCCTTTTTTCCTACTAGCATTGTATTTGGGGGAATTTCTATTGACTTATCTCCAAATTCATTGATTCTTTTCTTTAACAATGTTGATTCTACTGATAATTCCATTGAAATATATACATATATATAATTATTGTTAGTGTTTTATTTCTGTTATTGTTGTTATTTCTAGTGTTCTAATTTTATACTTTCTCAGAATTTTTGCATCTCTGTTGACATTACTCATCTGATACTGCATTACTTACCTGATATTGCCTCCAAAGTCTTTCTTAGGTATCTTAGGGCAGAGTAACATTTGAGCTCTTAACATTTTAACACACTTCTGTCAAAGTAATTATGTTGTAGTGAAAAGCACTGGAAACTAGAGCTACTTACTGGCAAGGAATTGGTCTTTTTTTTATTTTTAATTACTAGAAATTAATACAATGGCTAGTATAAATATTCATTGAATTAATAAAAGTTGATCCAACATTTTTACATAGACCTTAAAATATTTTTTTTGACATCCAAAATTAGTACAATATATTAAGTACAATAAGTATATATTGAGTACCCAGTACACTTACTGGGACATAGTAGGGACTCAGTAGGCAAATGACTCAATGAATGACTATTTATATTTATTACTAAATATAGTTTCTTATTTCATTTCACAAACTGTGATATTACTAATAAGTAACTTCAAAAGATATCCCACGATTCTAAGCTCCTTAGATTCATCTTTGAATCATTTTTACTTTCACATTTCAATGTTTACTTTCTTTTTCTAAATTGGAGATTTATTGTGAGCACAAATTTTATAATAATTCTGAGTCTTTTCTCTGTTAAAATGGAAATCTTGGCACTTTATCACTAAAAGATTACAATAATAATGTACTCAAATCTAATATTTGTTTGCCTTTGCAAATATTGTGCTCTCTGCAGAATGCATCTTAGCAAACACATCAATAGTAAAAACGTATATGAGGTACTGTTTAATATAATCCACACTAAACATATTCAATCTGTGAAGATGTTTTGCAAATCTTAGCATAATTGTGTTAGATGTATGAAATATACCTTTATCCCTGTGTCTTTAATAATGTAAAATTTGAGTTCATTTGGGTATGAAAATATGCTTGTGTTCTTGGAGTCCTCTGAGATACTTATTTTACGATGGTAATTGCTGTCAGGACTTCTCTTGATAATGATTAATAATTAGAATCTCATTTACTACTTCTCTTTTTAAAAGACCTTTATCAACATTAACACTTTTGACCTTTTTAATTGCATGGATTAAAGCTAGAAATAGGTGGTTATTAATGTTCTGTACTTGCATGCCTGGAGTTTGAAATAATGTTTACTTTCTCAATAACATTCATCAAGTTTACATTTCCCTCAGTAAATGTGACTTTAAAGGTGGCTCCATAGTGGGTATTAATTTGGGATTCATAAACCTTTCAGTTACATTTAGCAGTTTCTTAGTGTTTGCTGAATCCTCCTTGATGCATCCATGACATTCTAATTATTGATTTGAACTGGTCTTCACAGATACACATACCCCATTTATTATAAAAAGGAAGAAAAACTATTCATAAAAATGTCTGCTTTTTATTCTCTTTATACAAAATTTAAAATGGCAGGTTTTGGGCTTGTCATTCAAATCTGCCAGGGAATGACAATGACGTGAAACAATCTTGAGAATGCAGAGCTGTGCTGTAGAATTACAGGTACCTTTGATACCCAACCTTCCAATTAAGTAGGTCACTTATTTTTCATTTCTGTAAAGAGTGAAAAAATTTCACAAATGGTCTGAGAAAAATTTATACTAACATATATGCATATTACTTAGGGAAAATGGGTTTTACACAATAATATAACTATGAATAAAAATGTAACAACTTGGGGCGCCTGGGTGGCTCAGTTGGTTAAGTGACTGCCTTTGGCTCGGGTCATGATCCCGGGATCCCGGGATCGAGTCCCACATCGGGCTCCCTGCTCGGCGGGAAGCCTGCTTCTCCCTCTCACTCCCCCTGCTTGTGTTCCCTCTCTGGCTGTGTTTCTCTCTGTCAAATAAATAAAATATTAAAAAAAAAATGTAACAACTTGTAGGTACTATTTATGCATACTGTATGCTTATATTATTCATAAATAAGTAATAAACATGTTTATACATGCATATATATGCATATCTGTGTATTCATCATATATAAATATATTTACATATATAGTGATTAAAATATCAGCTCTATATTAAAATGTTTAACATATTATCCCATATCTACTTGTACTACAAATCTGAGAACAAACTGAAACTTCTTTCACATTTTTTTCTAATTATTATTTTTGGACTAACAGTTGGAAGTTAAATCCATAGTTTTACCTTTTATGATTTTATCTTGACATACTTCAAATAAAATGAGGGTAGATTAGTGAGAAACTTGGCAGAGATAAGAGGAAAAATCTCATTTTTTACACATGCAAAACTTATTTGAACCTAATTATTTTAATACCGACATGAACAGCTGTGCTAGTGCTCATGATTTGATAATGAGAGTTGTGTGTCTATAAGGCAGTTTCCAGAAAACTAATGCTTTATTGACTAAAGGTAATTGTGTGTGGATGTGCACATGTACAAACACAGGACTAGAAAGAATTTTCATAATCCAATTTTCACTTTCTCCATTCAACTTTTTGTTTTGATGGGGTTCAGGGCAAGCTTTCCCCAAATATGCCATTTCTCATATTGGTTATTTGGAACTAAAGTTAACTAAGGAACAGCCAAAGCAAGGAAACTCTGAGCATCCTTTACCTCCCTGAAAGCAGAAAATATATCTCCCATGTGAAAAATACCCTTCCTGCACCAGGAGGAAATGAGGTGTCCTTATCAACACAGATAGGAATTCAAGGCCCAGAAGTCTGTGTAAAATAAGTCTTGTTACTTCTTTACTAATTCAGCATCCCAAGCCCAAACTGTTTTGTCTTATCAATTCTTCACAAATCCATTGTTTCTTTGTCTTAAAGGTATAAAGCTGTCTGCTTTGGTCACTTCTTTGAGTTGCAATTTTTTTTTTTTTAAGATTTTATTTATTTATTTGACAGAGAGAGAGATCACAAGTAGGCAAAGAGGCAGTCAGAGAGAGTGGAGGAAACAGGCTCCCTGCTGAGCAGAGAGCCCCTGGGATCATGACCTGAGCTGAAGGCAGAGGCTTTAACCCACTGAGCCACCCAGGTGCCCGAGTTTCTAATTTTTATAAACTCTTGTGCATACAAAATAATTTTTGTCCTTTTTATCTGCCTTATGTCAATTTAATTATTAGGACAGCCAAAAAAATCTAAAAGGAAAAAAGGAACGCTTTTAACCTGTACAATTGAAACTACTTTATAAAGGATACAGGAATATGTTGTATCTTTTGCAGATTACTATATTAAAGTCCAGAGTAAAAATTGTTTAATTCGATAATTTTCACTTGTTTTGTGGGGTTCATATATTAGAATGTTTTATAGATATATTTGTTTTTGCTTTATAACATATGAAATTTAAAAATACTAAGATTTTCTTTAAATTTGAAAAATCTATATAGAATTTATATGACTTGGCCAAGATGACATATTCATTACTGGAAGAATTGATGACAGGTGCTTCTTAATACTTACATAAATTTTCTTAATCTCTTAACCTTATAAGTTGATCACTGAATCATGTATTATTTTTCATATTTCTCAGAAACTTCTTGTATACAAATCTAAGAACAGCATAACCTATGGGACATAGAAGATACTCAGTAACTAGCCACCAAAAAGAGATTGCGTAAAAATATGTCTTTTTAACATCATGAAATTGGCTATAAAAGTAATCTTCAAAATAAGTTGAAATAAAAAATAGACATGAAACAGAATATATTTATTTTCCAATGAACTTCCCTGACTATTTCAGCTCCAAGTCAAATAATATTTTTTAGAATATTGTTATTCCTATCCCTATATATTAATGGGGAAGTCCACTGAAACACTTTGTTGACAATCTGGAATATAGAAGATAAAACATTAGTATAGGAGGCTGAAGGTATGTTAATTCTTAGATATTTTAGTTGAAACAGTATAAATTACAAGAATAAATAATATAATCTGAATGAGTAAAAGCATACTGAAAATTTTTCTAATTGTTATTTGTTGCTCTCTCTGCAACACTGGTACAGGGGAGGGATAACTGGACCAGCCTCTTACCCTCCAGGGGCTGAGTGACATGGTAAGTGTCGATGGCCCCGCCATCCCCCTGAAACCCGGGAAAGAAACCACACCGAGCAGGGAGTTGAGTCAGCCATGAAGGCACAGCAATCTCAGCTTTATTGTATCAGAGACACAGTTATATAGAGAGGAAAGGAGAGAGTAAAAGAAGTAGGAGGGGCCAATAGGAGCTCATTAGTGGCTATCACTAAGGCCTTAGGCGGATTTCAGGCCGGACTGCTGGGTGGGGCTAAGTTCCCCAGTCTGCCCTCGGGCTAAGAGCCAAGGGCGGGAAGATTCAGCTAGGTCACCTATGCAGAAGTATTCCAGAGAGGCCCAAGAGGCCACCCCAGCCCACTTCCACTAATGGCCGCAAACTAGTGGGTACCAGGAGGTCCCAACAGTTATTATTGCTTTGTAACCTCAGGTGCTTCCTAGGTGTAATAAGAAGCTGGTCTCTGAATGTGGATGATGGGGGAGATAGAAGAAAAAGGCAGACAATCCAGGTTGGTAGACAGCAGGTTTAATAAGCAAGGGAACTTACTCATGAGGATTGTCTTTGGATGGCTGCAAGATGAGTAGATTCCCGCACCTGCCCACCAGAGTCTTAAAAGTTTAAAGGCCTTAACTGAGTTCATTCATGTACGTGGTCCAGATAGTCTTACCACTACATTACTATCTCAAAGCTGTATACTTGTCTCTCAAGGCAACTTCTGGGAGCAGGGGACTTAAGCAGAACAGACATTCAAAGGACAGGGGAGGCAGTGAAGAGTTGCCAATTTCTGGATCCAGCTCAAGGGCCAAGAAGTGGTCACATCTTCTTAAAGACGTAATATTAAATGAAAGCAGGTATGTTCAAAGATTTTAAAGGAATCAATGGGCAGATTCTTCTAATCAGAACAGTTTTGAAGATTAACTAAAATTTTCATTAGTCACTATAAGAATTTGTGAAATAAGGCAAATACTTATGAAGTGAAAAGAAAATGTTGAAAGACATAATTTCCAAGAGTTTTCCAAAATTAGTGTCAGACACCAAAAATAAATCACTTTGAATTTTAAATAGCATGAACACGTTAGTTAGTTTTCTCTAGTTATGCTGTAATAATAGGTCCCAAGTTATAACAATATCAAAAGTTTATTTCTTGCTCCTTTTATATATAGGTATGGGTTAGATTTGGATCTGTTTATGGAGTCTTCATTCAGGGTCTAGACTGAAAGAAAAACCTTAATCTTCCTCATGGAACTTTGATTCAGATATAGCTTATATCCCTTCTGTGCATGTTTCTTTTTCTAAAGCAAGTCATACAGCCAGCCCTAAAGTCACTGTGATGAGAAGTGTACTTCTTCCATAGAGAAGATTTTGTATATGTATAGAACAAATATAGGCATGGGTTTTGGGAACAAATTTGAAAATATATTGCAGAAAATTAAAAAAAATATATATATTTCAAAAGTTCTCAAACACAAAATAGATACTTGGTTCTATATGTAACATTGCCAAGTGTTACATTTAATTGTGGATTCTTTAAGGATCTCAAGTATAAGACTAAGGGAGCCAATATGGAAAGGGTAAATCATTGTTTTCCCATTGAAGATCATGTATACAAACCATATAAAATCTATAATACCTGGAGTACAGACAGTTTAGGAACTTCAATCTAGGAAATACATTGGGGTGAAGGAGAATATGTCTCATTATCAAGTGTGATAAAGTTGTTGGGCCACTTCCAAGAGCATACAGGGCATGGCTAGCCATGGAATTAAGCAGCTGAAACCCATCTCAAGAACATATGTTGCAAGACTCTACCCAGAAAAGCTAGCAAGTGAGAAATAAGGGTTTATATTTTCCTAGTAGATCTGAGCAAAGGGCTACGTAGTAGCTATATATAAAGAGGTATCTCCTGAGGAAACACTCAATTATGATCTTAGGATTAATTATTTGAATTGGATATTAAGTGAATCTCTGGAAATTCTGCCTCTTTATTCCATATTTCAGTGTTATTTATTGATACTACAAATCATGAGAGGGATAAACTGCTACTATTAAAAATTGGGCTACTGTATCAAATGGTGAGAAAAGTAGCAGGTAAGTTAGTCTACAAAATCTTCCAACAAAATTCCACTCACCAAATATATCTTGAAGTATCAATGTCTTAAGATGGTCTTAGTAACTAAATGATTTTGAAGGAAAGGGGAAAGAACTAATTTTAAGCGATCAATTAGTGGTGTATTTCATTATTTTCTATTATTTAATTTATCTATCGGTCTATTTAGTTTATGTTTTAATGAAAAGATATTAGATTATGAAATATAGATGCCTACTTAACATGGTGTCAGTTATATAACATTTGTTCTGCAATGTTGGAAGGAAAAATAATGTTTTAAACAGATAAATAGATTGACAAATAAGTGTGCATGTATGCATGTACATATGTGAGTGTTTGCACACTGAATTACTCAAATTCTCAATCTTAGTCTCCTATGAAAAACTGAGATATTATCTCTGTATTGGTTGAGAATCTTTCAGGTATAAGTGAAAGAAAGCTGAATTAATTAGGAAACCCATAGGTGTAAAATGAAACTTGATACTGGGAGTTCAAGCAATGTTTTCAGATTTCTGTTACTCATTTCATTCATATTCTATTTTTCTTCTGTATGTATATTTCATTCTCTAATTATACTCTTTAGATGCAGTAAGGGAGTTGACTTCAGATGGTTCAAATTCAAATGCAATCTACATTGTAATATATGGGAATGAGAGGGTCTATGTTTCCAACCCTGGGAGAAAAACACATAATTGACTTGGCTTTAGTCAGATGTTCTTCTTTGAAACAACTTTGTGACCATAGGGATAATGTGTCCCTTTTGAGAATGATAGAGATGATCATTGACACATCATCTCAGACCATATGGAGTTCAGGAAGGCTGATTCCCTAAAGGAATGGATATTGACCAAGAAACATATGTCCACTAAAACTATGTATGGCAGTGACATGAAAATGCATCTCAAATGATTAGAAGTTACCAGAGCTTTTCCAAATAAAAGAAAAATGTGGGAGCTTCTAACAGGTATTGTGGCATGAATATTTCTACATAATTAGAAATCTGTTTTCAGCTCTGAGCTATCTCAAGTCTATTCTCCCCCTTAAAGATAATCTAGAATAAAACTCTTATTACTTCAATGGAGAAAACATAATCACAGATTAGTGTGAAATACACAGACAAGAGAAAAACTACTAGGACACAACACAAATAGATGAGCAAATCACTGTCTAGTATGTAGTAAAATACACCAGATATTTATTCCAGAGGAAGGAAACAAATGCATCTAGTCAATTGATATTTTTTTTTAATTTAGAATTTCATCTTTCCCTAATTATAGAGTACAATTTTTTGAATTAATATTAAGTGTTATGATTTGGGGAATCATAGAGTTGTGTGGATGAAAAAGTGATTTGAGAGACACGGAAACAGATGAAATACATTATCAGAAGTAAAATAAAGTAAGATAAGAATGGAAGGTCAATACCAATATAAAGAAAACTATTTTTGTAAACTCCAATAAAATATTTTTACCAGTCCTTTAAAAAAAAAAGAATTGATAAGTACATCCAGATACCACATTATTTCACTTATCATAGATTTCTCTCTCAGTTGGGTCTCTTTCTGTTATCTTGATTAACATTTGCCAAGTTGTGATAATACTCTGATTCTTGTTCTTATAGAATTTTTTTTTCTGTCTGGGAATATTTAGATTTTAATCTTGAATCTTAGTGATCTTAAATTTGAAATTAGGTATGAGCTCTTTTTTTTTTTCATTTAAATAGACACTAATTAGGTCTTTTTAATCTGAAAATTCTAATTGTTTGAATAAAGACATCTTTCTTCTATTTTTTTTATTATTATTATCTTCTACACTCAGTCACTTTTTTAGTGTTTTTTTTTCCCTAGAACATCTACTAAATGGATATTGAAATGTCTGAAAATATAGTGCTGAGAAAATAAAAATCCTATCAAGATAGAATTCTCCCCACAAAACAGGGAAAAGAAAAAAGGAGTTTTATTACAAAATGGCATATATCTATACTGCAACACACATTGTAGGAAGTCTGCAAAAGAGACTATAAAGTCTAGACAGAAATTTCACACACATTAGTTAGGGAGAACAGAAGAAAGAACAATGTAATACTCCTTATCTCCTTGAGATAGTCTCCTGGATCTCTTGAGGGACTGGAGTTTATTTCAGAGATGTGTGTTTACATCTTTTTTTAACATGGTCAAGTTTCCTTTTTTATTGTTAAACTTAACATCAATATTACTTTTCAAACAGAAATATTGTGTTTTTTTCCCAAGATGGTAATTATTTTTTCCACTCTCAGCCAACATTAAATAACCTATTGAGCGTCTACATTTCTGTGAGTCAGAAAGCCCTTAAAAACAATAGACCGGGCCTACTATCAAGTCTATTATGCTTCTAAGGAGACACACCAAAGGGGAGATGATAAAATGTCATAATTTTACAGAAACAGCTTCATAGGCACGACCAGAAATAATGTTTACCAGCTATCTGGGTATCCCTTAGTCCAGTCATTTTTTGACACATAAAATTGATGTTCACACATTTGTATTTATTTATATGCATATCTGTATTATGCAATGTTCTGACCTGAGGCTAGAGTGGGTGAAGCAAACTGAGCTTCTACCATCTTGATTTAATATTCTGGTAAAAAGATTTGTTTCTGTCTTTTAAAAAAAAATTCAAAGTTGCAAGTAGATGCCAATAAAATTTTTCCTGGAGGCACTTTACATGATTAACGAGCCAAGATTTTGCTGTCTATATATAGTAAATGAGTAAGTGATACCCATTACAAAGTGCTGCCTTTGCAGGGTATATCCTAGTGTCCAATACAGTGCTACTTTTTGGCTGAAAAAAACCACACACTGTTTGTATGTTAAAAAAAAAGCAACATTTTTTATATGATGCTTATAATAAAAGAAATTATACCAAACATGTAAATTATTTATCAGGAATTTAGTGAAGAAGTAAAAAAATAGTCAGAAATGACATATTTTGATCTTTTTAAGAAAGTCCCCCTTTTTTTAAAAAAAGATGTTATTTATTTGACAGAGAGAAACAGAACCAGAGAGGGAACACAAGTAGGGGGAGTGAGAGAGGGAGAAGCAAGCTTCCTGCTGAGCAGGGAGCCCCATGGGGGACTTGATCTGGGATCATGACCTGAGCCGAAGGCAGTCGCTTAACCAACTGAGCCACCCAGGTGCCCCAAGAAAGTCCCTTTTTTAAGAAAATAGGTATGGACAGTGAAGTATGTTTCATACTCATTTCTTTTGACTTCAATTTATTTTTTGAAATGAAGACTTATGCATGTTTCATATACAAAGATAATTTTTTACAAAGATAATTTTTAAAGTCTTTGAAACTAGGTGGTGTGGTATCTATAGGACAAAAGTGTGTTTAGGACCCTACTATTGAAAAAGAAAGGTCTTAAATTCCAAGCTAATACATTTAATTTTTATTTAAAATGAAATGAGCAGGGGCGCCTGGGTGGCTCAGTTGGTTAAGCAACTGCCTTAGGCTCGGGTCATGATCCCAGAGACTCAGGATCAAGTCCCGCATCGGGCTCCCTGCTCAGCAGGAAGCCTGCTTCTCCCTCTCTCAGTCCCTCTGCTTGTGTCCCTCTCTGGCTGTGTTTCTCTCTGTCAAATAAATAAAATCTTTAAAAAAAAAAGATTAATCTAGAAATTGAATACAGCTCTTTTTATTGACAACCCAGAATTCTGTCACTTCTTTGTAATATCAAATTTTTATCAATCTTAAATTTTGTCATAAATACATTCAATTAAGGATTCAATACAATTCTGATACATCACATTAAAAAATACTCATAGCCTCCATTTTAAATCAATATTCAAAAGAAACTTTATAAATTATATACACATTTATTTTGCAAGGAACTTTCATTTAGAGGAATAGAAATAGGCTTCATGAGCATTTTGGCCAAATTATAATCTTTATGTTTTTTTTACTAAATACCTAGACTATTTTTCCAACCAAATTTTTATCTGGGATGTAGAAGAGTGCAGAATCTATGATGCTGTGGGAAATCTAAATTAATCAAAGCTTTAGCAGCAACTTGTTCCTTGACTAGAGCAAGTAAACTCTCTGTGTTCAGGTTCTTTATCTAAGTACATTAAAAAAAATAGTACAAGGACTCTCTGGGGGTCTTCCATCTGTAATAGTCATTAATTCAATCTTTTTTAAACTGTACAGAACCCAGAGCTTCTTATAATGAGTTTATTGAGTTTGTGTGCCAACCATGGCACATTATTGTTTAAAGAAACCTGGAGACCATTAGGAGAATTGGAATATATATATATATATATATATATATATATATATATATATATAAGCTTTTTTTGCTATGAGCAGATCGAAAGCTTCTATATTCTGAGTTTACTACAGATACATTGGTTCTCCAGCATTCATTTGGGTTTTTATATTCTAGATATTTTTTTCTATACATATGTGCCTCAATGTCTATAAAATTGGAATAATAGCACCTAGTTCAGAAAAGTTTTAGTGAGGATGAAATTCATAAAACCTGCCAAATGATTAAAATACCTTACACATCTAATTCCAAAATGTTAGCTGTTATCCTTAACCTCCCAAACGGTCATTTTCTTCTCTCTTTATATAGAAATAGTTATGATTTATTAAGAGTATATTTGACAGTTGGTAAATAGATCCCACTGTATAGCGTGCCAAATAAGTAATTTTTAAATTTTTATTAATTTTTATTTTTTTCCATAACCCAGCCACCATATCCCCCCACCACCAGGAACCCTCAGTTTGTTTCCTGAGATTAAATGTCTATAATGGTTTCATCCTGCCCTGGTCCCATCTTGTTTCATTTTTTCCTTCCCCCATGAACCCTCTCCCTGCTTCTCAAATTCCTCATATCAGAGAGATCATATGATAATTGTCTTTCTCTGATTGACTTATTTAGATCAGAATAATACCCTCCAGTTCCATCCACATCATTGCAAATGGTAGGATTTCATTCTTTTTGATGTCTGCATTGTATTCCATTTTGTGTGAGTGTGTGTGTGTGTGTGTGTGTGTGTGTGTGTGTGTGTGTGCATAAACTTCTTCTTTATCCATTCATCTGTTGATGAACATCTAGGTTCTTTACATAGTTTGGCTACTACCTTTGTATCTTTAAGGTAAATACCCAATAGTGCAATGTTGGGTTGTAGGGTAGTTCTATTTTCAAATTTTTGAGGAATTTCCATACTGTTTACCAGAGTGGCTGCATCAGCTTACATTCCCACCAACAGTGTAGGAGGGTTCTCCTTTCCCCACATCCTTGCCAACATCTGTTGCTTCCTGACTGGTTAATTTTAGCCATTCTGACTGATGTAAGGTGGTATCTCACTGTGGTTTTGATATTTCCCTGATGCTGAGGGATGTTGAGCACTTTTTCATATGTCTCTTGGCCATTTGGATTTCTTCTTTGGAGAAAAGTCTGTTCATGTCTTCTGCCCATTTGTTGGTTGGACTATTCGTTCTTTGGGTTTGAGTTTGATGCATTCTTTATAGATTTTGGATACGAGCCCTTTATCTGATATGTGATTTGCAAATATCTTCTTCCATTCTTTCGGTTGTCTTCCATTCTGTTGGTTGTCTTTTGGTTTTGTGACTTTTTTTGTTCGTTTGTTTGTTTGTTTTTCTGCTCTGCAAAAGCTTTTGATCTTGATGAAGTCCCAATAGTTCATCTTTCCCCCCTTTGCTTCCCTTGCCTTTGGCAATGTTTCTAGGAAGAAGTTGTTGTGGCTGAGGTCGAAGAGGTTGCTGCCTGTGTTCTCCTCAAGGGTTTTGATGGAGTCCTGTCTCACATTGGGGTCTTTCATCCAATTTGAGTCTATTTTTGTGTGTGGTGTAAGGAAGTGGTCCAGTTTCATTCTTCTCCATCTGGCTGTCCAATTTTCCCAACACCATTTCTTTAGAAGACTGTCTATTTTCCATTGAACATTCTTTCCTGCTTTGTAGAAGATGAGTTGACCATAGAGTTGAGGGTCCATTTCTAGGCTCTCTATTCTGTTCCATTGATCTGTGTGTCTATTTTTGTGCCAGTACCATGCTGTATTAATGATTATAGCTTGTAATAGAGTTTGAAGTCTGGAACTGTGATGCCACCAACTTTGGTCTTTTTTTTCAACATTCCTCTGGCTATTTGGGTCTTTTCTGTTTCCATATCAATTTTAGGATTATTTGGCCCATTTCTTGGAAAAAAATGATGGTATTTTGATAGGGATTGCATTAAATGTGTAGATTGCTCTAGGTAGCATAGATTTGTTGTTCCAATCCATGAGCATGGAACATTTTTCCATTTCTTTGTGTCTTCCTCAATTTCTTTCATGAGTACTTTATAGTTTTCTGAGTACAGATTCTTTGCCTCTTTGGTTAGCTTTATTCCTAGGTATCTTATGGTTTTGGGTGCAATTGAAAATGGGATTGACTCCTTAATTTCTCTTTCTTCTGACTTGCTCTTGGTATATAGAAATGCAACTGATTTCTGTGCATTGATTTTATATCCTGACACTTTATGGAATTCCTGTATGAGTTCTAACAGTTTTGGAGTGGAGTCTTTTCAGTTTTCCACATAAAGTATCATATCATCTGCTAAGAGTGAGAGTTTGACTTCTTTTCTGATTCGGATGCCATTTATTTCTTTTTGTTTTCTGATTGCTGAGTCTAGGACTTCTAGCACTATGTTGAATAACAGTGGTGATGGTGGACAGCCCTGCTCTATTCTGACCTTAGAGGAAAAGCTCCCAGTTTTTCCTTATTGAGAATGATATTCTCTGTAGCTTTTTCATAGATGGCTTTTATGATATTGAGGTATGTACCCTCTATCCCTACATTGTGAAATGTTTTGATCAAGAAAGGATGTTGTACTTTGTCAAATGCTTTTTCAGCATCTATTGAGAGGATCATATGACTCTTGTTCTTTCTTCTATTATTGTGCTGTATCACATTGATTGATTTATGGATGTTGAACCAAACTTTCAGCCTGGGAATAAATTCCACTTGGCCATGGTGAATAATCCTTTTAATGTACTGTTGGATCCTATTGGCTAGTATTTTGGTGAGAATTTTTGCATTCATGTTCATCAACGATATGGGTCTGTAATTCTCCTTTTTGATGGGGTCCTTGTCTGGTTTGAGGATCAAAGTAATGCTGGCCTCATAAAATGAGTTTAGAAGTTTTCCTTCCATTCCTACTTTTTGGAACAGTTTTAGGAGAATAGATACTAATTATTTTTATTTTTTTAAAGATTTTTATTTATTTATTTGATAGAGAGAGAGATCACAAGAAGGCATAGAGATAGGCAGAGGGGAGGAAGCAGGCTCCCACAGAGCAGAGAGCCCAATGCAGGCCTTGATCCCAGGATCCTGGGATCATGACCTGAGCCGAAGACAGAAGCTTTAACCCACTAAACCACCCAGGTGCCCACTAATTCTTCTTTAAATGTTTGGTAGAATTCCCCTGAGCAGCCATATGGCCCTGGGTTTTTTTTTGTTGGGAGATTTTTGATGACTGCTTTAATCTTCTTACTGGTTATGGGTCTGTTCAGGTTTTCTCTTTCTTCCTGGTTCAGTTTTGGTAGTTTATAAGTCTCTAGGAAGGCATCTATTTCTTCAAGTATATCAAATTTTCTGTTGTATAATTGCTCATAATGTGTTCTTATAATTGTTTGTATTTCTTTGGTGTTGGATGTGATCTCTCCTCTTTCATTCATGATTTTAATCATTTGGGTCCTTTCTCTTTTATTTTTGATAAGTCTGGCCAGGGGTTTATCAATCTTGTTAATTCTTTCAGAGAACCAGCTCCTAGTTTCATTGATTTGTTCTGCTGGTGTTTTGGTTTCTATTTCATTGAGTTCTGTTCTGATCTTCATTATTTCTCTTCTCCTGCTGAGTTTAGTCTTTCTTTGCTGTTTTTTTCTCCAGCTCCTTTAGGTGTAGGGTTAGGTTGTATACTTGAGACCTTTCTTGTTTCTTGAAAAAGGCTTATATTGCTATATACTTTCCTCTCAGGTCTGTCTTTGCTGTGTCCCAAAGCTTTTGACCAGTGTGTTTTCATTTTCATTTGTTTCTATGAATTTTTTAAATTCTTTTTTAATTTCCTGGTTGGACCATTCATTCTTCAGTAGGATATTCTTTAGCCTCCATATATTTGAGTTTTTTTCAACTTTCCTCTTGTGGTTAAGTTCTAGTTTCAAAGCATTCTGGTCTGAAAATATGCAGGGAATGATCTTAATCCTTTGGTACCAGCTGAGACCTGATTTGAGACCCAGAATGTGATATATTCTGGAGAATATTCCATGTGCACTAAAGAAGAATGTGTATTATGTTGCTTTGGGTTGGAATGTTCTAAATATATCTGTGGTGTCCATCTGGTCCAGTGTGTCATTTAAAGCTTTTATTTCCTTGTTAATATTTTGCCTAGATGATCTGTCCATTTTATTGAGGGTATTTAAATCCCCTACTATTATTGTATTAGTGTCAATGTGTTTCCTTGATTTAGTTATTAATTGGTTTATATAATTGGCTGTTCCCATATTAGGGGCATAGATATTTAAGATTGTTAGATCTTCTTGTTGGGAAGACCCTTTAAGTATGACATAGTGTCCTTCCTCATCTCTTACTATAGTCTTTGGCTTAAAATCTAATTTTTCTGATATAAGGATTAGCGCTACAGCTTTTTTATTGATGTCCATTAGCATGCGGAAATTGTTTTCCAACCCCTCACTTTAAATCTGGAGGTGTCTTTGGGTCTAAAATGAGTTTCTTGGAGATAGCATATTGATGGGTATTGATGGGTCTTTTTTTTTTTAATCCATTCTGATACCCTGTGTCTTTTGATTGGGTCATTCAGCGTAACTATTGAAAGATATAAATTTAGTGCCATTGTATTGCTTGTCAGGTGACTATTACTATAAATTGTCTCTGTCCCTTTCTGGTATGTTACTTTTAGGCTCTCTCTTCACTTAGAGGATCCCTTTCAATATTTTCTGTAGGACGGGTTTGGTGTTTGCAATCTTTTAGCTTTTGTTTGTTCTGGAAGATTTTATCTCTCCTATTTTTCAATGACAGCCTAGATAGATATATAATTCTTGGCTGCATATGTTTCTCATTTATTGCTCTGAATATAGCATGCTGGTCCTTTCTGGCCTGCAAGGTCTCTGTGGATAGGTCTGCTGCCAATCTAATATTTCTGCCATTGTATGTTACAGACCTCTTCTTCTGAGCTGCTTTCATGATTTTCTCTTGGTCACTGAGACTTGTAAGTTTTACTATTAGATCATAGGGTGTGGACCTATTTTTATTAATTTTGAAGGTAGTTCTCTGTGTCTCCTGTATTTTCATGCTTGTTCCCTTTGCCAAATTAGGGAAATTCTCTGCTATAATTTGCTCCAATATACCTTCTTCCTCTCTCTCTCTCTTTCTTCTTCTTCTGGGTTCCTAGTTATTCTAATATTGTTTTGTCTTATGGTATCACTTATCTCTTGAATTCTCCTCTCATGGTTCAATAGCTGTTTGTCTCTCTTTTTCTCAGCTTCTCTATTTTCCATTATTTGGTCTATATCCCTAATCTTCTCTTATGCCTCATTTAACCTAGCGGTAGGAGCCTCCATTTTTTATTACATCGCATTAATAGCTTTTTTGATCTCAACTTGGTTAGATTTTATTTCCTTTGTTTCTCAAGAAAGGGATTCTCTAATATCTTCCATGCCTTTTTGGAGTCCAGCTGACACCTTGATTATCATAATTCTGAAATCTAGTTCTGACATGTTACAAATGTCCCTATTGATTAGGTCTCTTGCCATCAGTACTGCCTCTTGTGTTTTTTTTGTTGTTGTTGAGGTGAGTTTTTCCACCTTATCATTTAATCCAGACAAGAATAGATGAATGAGAGAATAAAATACTAAAAGGGTAGTGGCAAACTCAGAAAAATATACACTAACTAAATCAGAAGAGACCCAAAACTGCAGGGAGGGGGGAGAGAGGAAAAAATAATCTCCCTCTCTCTCATTCTCTCTCTCTCTCTTTATATATGTAATTATACTAGTGAATAGAACAGAGCCACACACTTGATTTTGGGTGCATTTTGGTCTGTTAGAAGAAACTGTCTCCCAAAATTTTAAAGAAAGAAAAACTTATTTATGTACAAAAAAAAGGGTATACACGATGTAGGGATGGAACGTGACTGTAAAGATGAAAATTAAGAAAGATTATAAAAGAGGAACTGATAAGAAGTTGGTTAAAAAAAAGGAAAGAATGTGATGAGCCTAGAGAAAAGAAGAAAGGCATGCACTACATTTAGGCTATACATTTATCTATTAGAAGAAACTGTCTCAAAGTTTTAAAGAAAGAAAACCTATATGTATACAAAAAAATAAGCTTAAATACAATGAAGGGATAGAATATGACTAAATAAAATTTAATTTTTTTTAAAAAAAGTATTGATAAGATAAAGTAGTTATAATTAAAAATGTTAAAATAGGAAAGAGAAAAAAATTAAAAATATAGAATAAGTAAAAAGCAAAATTAAAAAAAAATAACTTCGTAAGAGTAAAGAATCATGGGAAAAAAGCCATGAATTCTATGTGGGGCATTCCTCTAGCTCTGAAGTTTCACAGTTCTCATTGATCGGTGAACTTGGTCTTGGCTGGATATTCTCGCTGATCTTCTAGGGGAGAGGCCTGTTGTATTGATTCTCAAATGCCTTTGCCCAGAGCGGAACTGTCCTGCCATTGCAGGGGGCAATCTGCTTAGTTTCAGTCTGGGAGCTTTTGTTCCCTGAACACTTTATAGCTTTGGAGGACAGGACTCAAGATGGCATCCTCCCAGTCTCCAGCCCAGAGGAGCTGCGAGCTCACAGCCCCACTTCTCAATGTTCCCTCAGAGAAAAGCAGTCAGTCAATCATGCCTGTCTCCCTGGTCTCCGGCTGCACTCTGTGTTCACCCAGCTTCTGACCGAGCTTTTCTGTCTCCTTTTGGAGTCTCCAAACCCAGCAGATTTCCACAGTGCACTCTTGTGCTGCTCCTCCCAGTGAATTAAGGAGGGGATCTCTTTGGATCTGCCACTTGTGGGGTCCCTGCTCAAAGAGCAGTGGCCTGACTGTGCCTCAGATCACAGTTTAAGGTAAGCCTATGCTGAGAGCCTATTTATTCCTCAGCTCCGTCCTTGCAGCTGGCTTCCCCACTCTGATACCTGGGAGCTCTGCCATGCTGAGGCACTCCTGGTCTTTCTGTGACACCATGGGTCCTGAGACCACACTGTCCCAACAAGGGTTCCACCCCCCACTTAGCCTCAGAAGCAGCATCCCTTAGTGGAGCAGACTTCTAAAGGTTCCAATTTTGTGCTCTGCATCTCTGCTGCTGCTGAGAGCTGGTCCCTTCCCCATGGTTTATCTTCCCAAATGTAACAATTCACTTCTCCATGCATCCTACCTTCCAGAAAGTGGTCACTTTTCTGTTCCTAGAATTGCTTCTCTTCTTCCCTTCAATCTCCTGTTGAGTCTGTAGGTGTTCCAACTGTTTTGATAACCATCCAGCTGAACTCCTTGGACTCAATGATATCTAGGTCTCCTACTCCTCTGCTACCTTGCTTCTCAAATATGTAAATTAAAGCACTAAACTAATGTTCTAAAGCTAGAATTCAGATGGATGTTTATCTTTATTTAAAAAATGATATATTGATGACATTTCTGCCCAATGTGGAAATTTCAGGCTAAATCCACACACAAAATATCTCTCTCTTTTTCTCTATCCCACTCCCCTCTCCCCTACCATATTTCAACTTTTGGCAGTACCTCTAACTGAGTCAAAACCAGGAAACCTGTCTTCATTAGATTAAAAATTTAAAAAATAAACAAGCTACAAAATAAATAAGGGAATAAGATATTTTCTAGACAATTTTCCTTCTTTCTGTTTTTTCATCTTTCCACTCCTGAATTCTTATTTTCATATTGCTGTTTCTCAAATCCCTTCACTTTGGCAATCTCTTGATCATCTCTTTAGGCTGTTAAATTGGCATTATGGTTACTTTTCTAAGGAGAGAGAAAATGCTTTCCTATCAAAAGTATGATAAAACTCTTAGCCACTCCCATTTATATCTGTGTAATAGAGCCAAACTGTAAAAAGTAAAAACTAATGGGAATGCAACTTGGTACAGACACTCTGGAAAATAGTATGGAGTTTCCTCAAGATGTTAAGAATAGAGCTCTCCTACAGCCCAGCAATTGTACTACTGGGTATTTACCCCAAAGATGCAGATGTAGTAAAAAGGAAAGAAACATGCACCCCAATGTTTATAGCAGCAATGTCCACAAGGAGCCGAGATACCTCTCAACAGGTGAATGGATAAAGAAGATGTGGTACAGGGGTTCCTGGGTGGCTCAATGGTTAAGCCTCTGCCTTCAGCTCAGGTCATGATCCCAGAGTCCTGGGATCAAGCCCCGTGTCAGGCTGCCTGTTCAGCGGGAAGCCTGCCTCTCCCTCTCTCCCTCCTACTGCTTGTCTTCCCTCTCTGGCTATGTTTCTCTCTGTCAAATAAATAAAATCTTAAAAAAAAGAAGAAGATGTGGTACATATACACAATGGAATGTTATTCAGCCACGAGAAATGATAAATACTCACCATTTGCACCAATATGGATGGAACTGGAGGGGACTATGTTAAGTGAAGTAAGTCAAACAAAAAGACAATTATGTGGTTTCACTCATATCTGGAGCATAACCAATAGCACAGAAGATAATAGGGAAAGGATGGGAAACCCAAAGGGAGGGGGGAATCAGAAAAGGAGATAAACCATGAGAAACTATGGACGCTGAGAAGCAATTTGGGGGTTTCAGAGGTGAAGGGGGAGGGCGAGGGGGTACTGGGATGATGGACATTCGAGAGGGCACATGAGCACTGGTGTTATACTTAACTAGTGAATCATTGAACACTGCATCAAGGAATAATTATGTGCTATGCAGTGGCTAACTAAACATAATAAAAAAAAGTAAAAATTAAAAAAAATAAATCTTTAAAAGTAAAACTAGCTGAACTAACTACACATAAAAGTTTGAAAGTAGTAAACTTCCATTAGTATCAATAGATTAAAACCGTGTGCAGAAATAACTTGCTTAAATAAACCATAGAAAATTGAGAAAAAGGTCTTAAAAACAATCAGCATCCAAGCTTAGGGTGAAGTGGAAAGACAGGTGGTAGGTAAGAAAAAGTCAGCCAAATTTGAATAATGGAAAGATTTTTTTTTTAAGATTTTATTTATTTATTTATTTAAGAGAGAGAGAGGAGAGAGAGAGAGAGAGAGAGAGAGAGAGAGAGAGACAACAAGGAGAGCAACAGAGAGATAGGAAGAAGCAGGCTTCCCGCTGAGCAAGGAGCCCAAAGTGAGGCTCAATCCCAGGACTCCAGGATCATGATCTAAGCCAAAGGCAGACATTTAACTGACTGCACCACCCAGAATCCCTTTCTTTTAGGGTTTTAAATAATTTTATAAAAGGAACTAGAAATTTTTTTGAAAATTTACTAAATAGTCTTTACTTTTTGATGTGTAAAGTATATAAAGTATGAGTTCAATACTAAATTTTTGCTTTCATTAAGTAACACATTAAAGAACACATTTGAGTAAGTGGAAATGAAGGATGAGGACACTCATGGTGAGCATAACATAACACAGATTGTGAGTCACTGTGTTATACAACTCACAAAGTACTATGTTTAGTACTATGGTTATATAAACATGCATATATAATACATATTATAAAAGTACTATATTTTCATGGTTTTATATATATAATATATAATATAATTACATGTATTTATATTATATGTATAACATATGTATTTATATTATATATAATTGCATTTTAATATTTCATTTTAGTGTTGCCAATAATGTTCTATGTGCCTACCTCTGGAGATACTATGGATTTTATTACTATTGTTTTCCAGAAAGTGAATCAAAGAATTTTCCAAGTTATTGTGATAATAATGACTTAAACTAGAAAAAAGTTATTATGATTACATAATTTATTTGTATTTATATCTATGTCTGCCATTTAACTTTCCAATAAATAACTTCAAAGACGATAGGTTTAAATTTTTGGCAATATATTATATGAGGCAATGATAGTGAAATATGGAGATAATTATTCCAGTTTATCATTAAAGGTATATTAATTAGGATTGTATTGAGAGAGACAGAGAGGGAGAGAGAGGATCATTGCAGTTGATAATAAAATCTACATTGATTTGACTATAATATGAGAAATACAGAAAGAAAGACAAAGAAAGAAAGTTGGAAGAATACCCTCAACAAAGTAAATTATTTTATAATACTATCCGGGACCAAGTTAATTGAATTAAAATATTTACTGTAATCATATTGATGGATAATTATCACATTCCATAAATTTCAACATTTAATAACTAGTTTTCTCTCTTTATTCCACTACATACCTTCAAATTTTGTATCTCAAAGGTACAAATTTTAATTGGATATTTTATTTTAAGTGTAATATTATAAGTATGATCTAGGTAGACTATCCTCTTTTTAATGAAATCTAAAAATTTTCTTATATGCATATATAAATTCATGGTAATAGACTACTGAGAATAATTTGGACCTATCTATATATGGCCTTTGGTTTCATTTTTTTTCTAAAACATTGCAGTGATTAGGATATATCAAATATATTCTGAGTAATAAATATATAAATAGGTTGAAATTACAGGAAGGAGTATACCAAAATTTAAATGTATATTTTAGAGATTTTTTAAGGAAAAATGTTTATCTTTGGTAAGAATAGGCAGCAATTTGGTTTTAATTTCTTCACTTCTCATTCAAAAACCAGCTAGGTCATCAAGGATAACAAAAAAGATTTTTAAAACTACATTATCAGTTAAATTAGGACATAAAAATGCCTCCAGGTTTCATATGTGATAAAAGTATGGCCAAAAAAGCAAAGCCAGCTAGTGAAACCACATACAAAGTCAAGGAAGTACCTTAAGGAGGCAAAGCATCTTGTGGTTGCATATTACAGAACTCTCTAGTAAATATTCACTTCCAGAAGAAAACAAAAAGTCTCATCCTGATAGGACCTGCAGTAAGTGTAGTACTGTCACTGTGAATTGGGAAGAAAGAAGGTGCAAAAGTGTATGGGAGTGCCTAGAGGTGACTGATCTCATAGTCTCTACCAAATACATCTTCTAAAAGTGACTGCTTCACATTTGAAGAAAGGACTGTGTCTCTTGGTGACAGCAGACTGTAAAAAAATATCAAAGAAAACCCAACTTATCAGTAGAAGTCCCCATGAAATAGAAAAGGTTCTAAGGGTCACAGGAGGGGTGGCTACATGGAGGTGGCATGAATTACCACTGTAATAACAGAGAGAGAGAGACCTGAAACTGTGAAGTCTGAAAAGCTCCCCTCTTTCTATACTCCACTGAAACTCCTGCTATTAGTACAGGGAAATTAATTCAGTCCAACACAAGTGCCAAAAAAGGAATGTACAAAAGTCCACAGAAGTAGGCTTAGGCAAAATATTTCAAAAGATCAATAGGGCCATCTGAAAGATGATATAATCTCATTAATTTCAATTACAAAAAAAAATCATGATAACACATTTCCAACATATTTTTGCTTAAAATAAAGCAGTCCTAGACTTACAAAGTAGCACAAAGGGTAAATATCCAGAAACTCAAAGAACAGTTAAATTAGAAGTAGAATCTTATGACAGGACACCAGTGCAATGTGAAATGAGTGCTGACAAAATGAAAAGGAAGGAGGAAAAATTAATAAATAAAATATAAATACAAAGAAACATAAAAGAAAGTAAACATGATAGAAAGCACAGTGAGAACATCAAAGATAAAATATATTGGCACAATGATACATTAAATAAAGAGAAAGAATGTAGTGAATTAAAGTTAATGTTATATAGATATAGATCTTAGGAAAGGGCAATCTAAATTAGGCATTATTAGGGTTGACACTGAAAAAAGAAAGAAAAGCAATTGAAAATAAGTTTCCTAAAATAACCTAAATTTGGGGGGCTCTTCATCTATAGTACAAACCACAGCATATATAGGATGACATTAGCAATCTATCCATGCCCCATAAATCTCATGTCTATTTTCAGGATAATATGAATACATAAAATATATTTAAATATTATTCATAATATTTAAATAATTCACCCTTGTTACTAGAGTGAGTTCCACTTAGGATGGATAAACACATGATACCAGATACTTGACAGATGAAATCAACAACAGTTTATTAGTCACATATACTCAAAACTTAAGTATTTATAGCAATGTACATCTAATAAAACTAAGAAAAAATGCTTCTGAATTCTAATCCATCATGTAAGACCTTGGAAGTCCTTGTTCTGTCCTAACAACAAATAAGAACAAAATCTCTGTGGGAACAGTGTTGATGTAAAAAAATCAAATTGTAATTGACAAGTTGTTGGAAACTCATTGTGGACAAGTCTGAGAGTTAAAAACTCCAGGAAAGCCAGTCATGGGGGGGAAGGGTGCCCTCACTTTTGTGAGTTTTATCTCCAGGTAATTGATCAGGTTTTCAAAGTGATTATTGGAAAAAATTCCCTCCTGCTTCTGGCAGATGGAGGAGAAAAATGACCATTTTTAAATACTCCAGAGAATTTTCGTAAAAATTTTTGGCCCCAAGAGAAACTATTTTACTAGAGCCTGAACTATTAAGGCTTTTTCAGAGCCTGACTGACCTCTGATAAGGGATAGACACTACTCTAGCCTACTCTAGCCATCCTATTCTAAGGGAGGAAAAAAAAAAAAAAAACAACTGTGAAGCATTTGTGAAATTTGGGATTCAGAGATATTTTTTAATACCTAGACTGAGACTTAATCATAGGACAATAGAACATGTCTTATCACACCTTACCATCATGTTACCAAAAACCTATTAACCACAGCTCTTTTTAAATAGTACATCATGTCTGGGTATCAAGAAAAAATTACCAGGCATACCAAAAAGAAAAAATAAATAACAAAAAAGACAGTATAAGCCTCAGAACAAGATATGACAGAAATGTTTAGATTTTAAAACTGAGAATTTAAAACAACTATGATTAATATGTTAAGTAGTGCTAATGGATAAAGTAGATGGCATACGAGAGTAGACGGGTGGTATAAGCAAAGAAATGGGAATTCTAAGAAAGAATCAAAATGAAAATCCAATGACCAAAAATACTAAAGGAAGAGTGAATGAAACAAAGAATGCCTTTAGTGGGCTTATGAAGGGACAGTGCATGGCTGAAGAAAGACTCTGGGCCTAAGGTTGCATCAATAGAAATTTTGAAAACTAAAATATAAATGAGAAATATCCTATGGGGAAAAAGAAAAGAACATGCCAGAGTTGCCAAGAACTGTAGGGTAAGTACAAAATACATGTCTTACATGTAATGGGAATACCAGAAGCAGAAAAGAGAGAAAAATAGAAAAAGATCTATTTGAAGCAATAAAAACAGAGAATTTCCAGGGCACCTGGGTGGCTCAGTTGGTTAAACGACTGCCTTCGGCTCAGGTTATGATCCCAGAGACCTGGGATCGAGTTCCACATTGGGCTCTCTGCTCGGCGGGAAGCCTGCTTCTCCCTCCCTCACTCCCCCTGCTTATGTTCCCTCTCTGGCTGTGTTTCGCTCTGTCAAATAAATAAAATCTTTAAAAAAAAAAAAAAAGACAGAGAATCTCCTTAAAGTTAATGTCAGACATGAAACCATGGGTCAAGGAAGCCAAGAGAACCTTAAACAGGATAAATGAAACACACAAACAAAAATAAAAAACAGAATTTATCTCTAGGTATATCTTATTTGAACTGCAGAAAAAAAAAATGAAGGAATTTTGAAAGAAGCCAAGGGGGAGAAAATGTGTTACCTATAGAAAAGCAAAAATAATGATTACTTCTCCTTAGAAGCCATACAAACAAGAACAGGACTAAAGGGAAATATTTTGAGTATTAGGAAGAAAAAGAAAATAGCAACTTAGAATTCTGTACCCTGCAAAACTATCCTTCAAAAGTGAAGGAGAAATAAAAACTTAGAGAAAAACAAAAATTTAGGGAATTTGTTGGAGTAGAGAGTAGACCTGCTTTGCAAGAAATGTTAGAAAGAGTTTCTTAGAGAGAATGAAAATAGTATAAGCCAGGAGCTCATATCTGTATAAAGGAAAAAGGAGCATCAGAGATACTATAAGTTTAGGAACAATAAAAACTTTTGTTGCTATTATTCTCAATTGGTATTATATACTGATTTATGTCTATACATATATCTATTTATCTATGATATGAATGGCAACAATGATAAAAGGAATGGGAGCAAGGAATTAGTATTATTTTGATATTTCTTGATACCCAGACATGTACTAATTATATATATAAAGTACATATATAATCATATAATCATATATAATATTTAATATATATTAATTTATATTTATATTTAATATATATTCATATATTTAATATATTTATTATATTTATATTTAATATATAATCTAT